>ML438985.1:47993-69784 GCA_005239525.1 Nicotiana knightiana
GAGGGGGTAGAACCCATTTTTGATTCTGTTATTAGAAAAAGCAACCAAAGTTGATCGCTATTTTTTGTCTGTAATTAATTTATGACCGTTTGACCAAAATAGAGACCAACGTTGGTCGTTATTTTTTTAAATAAAATTAAATTATTTTTTTCGTTTTGGTTTTTAAATATTATAAGCTATAAAAAATTATTATTAGCTATAAATATTTATTTTATTTAACTACAATTATGATAATAATTATAAACTATCAGCATAATCTTTTAAAAAATTATATTAACTAGGTAATTATTTTTAATAGATTATAATAGCATCTATATAAAGGAATTCTTTAAGTTATATTTAAGTGTATGAGTAATTTCATACACACGCACAAACTATATTATAATTGATGATCAATCTTATACATTACTACGTACGAATAATTAATGAATTGATAAACCAATATAATATTATTATATTAATTGATATAATAATATTCATTATTTGTATTATTACAGAGTTAATGAATTACATTCATTCATCACTAGGTTATAAGTCGATGAATCAATAATAACAAATTAATTTATATAAGTCGAGACGTTTTGTTTGTAATATTTAACGATGCATCTGAATAGGTTATAAGTTGGTGAATCAATTTACAAGTGTATCAATCCCTAAAAGCACCCGACCCTGTGTTCCTAACGCCTCATGTTCTTATATATATATACATATATATATATACATATATATATATACATATATATATATATATATATATACAGAGAGAGAGAGAGAGAGAGAGAGAGAGAGAGGCACACACACATACACTTCACTGTAATACTATTAACGTATATATAACTTGTTTTAGTATATGTTAGTGTGTGTATATATATATAAAACACACACTTCGTGCTACTTTAACCACACATATATAGCATGTTATAGTATATGATATTGTATTCATTATTTGTATTATAACAAAGTTAATGAATTACATTCATTCATCAATAGGTTATAAGTCGATGAATCAGTTATAACAGATTAATTGATATGAGTCGAGACGTTTTGTTTTTAATATTCAACGATGCATCTGAGTAGGTTATAAGTCGATAAATCAATTGACACACATATATATTTGATTAAAAGTTATATATAACATAATTAGGATCTTGATAAGTCTATCAATCCCTAAAAGAATCCGACCTCGAGTTCTTTTAGGGATTGATAGACTTGTCAAGATCCTAATTAGTATATATAATTTTTGGTGGAATGTTTAGACTGGTGGCAGATTCGGTGGAAACTTGATGGAAAAGGTTTCAGGTTGAGCTTGCTTGATGGTCTATGTAAGATATGCTGATGATGGCTGGAAATTTTTGTTAAAGAGGTTCTAATGAATGCTTATACCACAAATACGTTGTTGCATTTTACATTCAATTTGTTTCACCATCTTGAAATTTAATCAAGAAGAAAGAATAAAGGAAAGAGAAATATAGAAAGCCAAGAAAAGTAAATGAATTGTTCCAATGTTGGAAAGTATGGCATTCCTAACCAGTTTTTCCTTATCCGTCCCATTCCCCCTTTTTAAGGTTTCCTTTTGGCTTAGCCAGAAAATAGAGGAAAGGAAGGGTGTGATGATGATCAGAAATTGATCCTTTACTTTCACTAAGTGGATCTCTATGTTCCCTTCCTAGTTGACTGATATGTATGTAAAGGAAAATGGAGTACCTCAATGCTGCTTCGTCTCACTTTCTCACCGTCTTATTATATGTGATTGTCACAACTCAAATCCCAATTTAGGTCGTGATGGCACCCAACTTCGATTTCAGGGAAGCCTACTTTTTTACTAGTGATCCCTTTTTAATTTATAAAATAATTCACCATACTTAAGAGGTTTTTCTTTCAAAAGCATAACTTTGAAGTAAATTAGCGACTTAAACGGCCAAAGTGAGCAATAAATATAGTAATCACCACCATCATTACAACCCAAAAGAATAGAATATACACTACGTAGGCATGCCAGGAACTGACGTCACAGGTGTACCGGCGTCTAATAAAAATTAGTATCCAAAAGAAATTACAAGTTGCTCTACTGTCTGAAGAAATAGTACAAACATAATAAAAGAAAATAGGAACTCCAGGGTGCTGCCTGAGACGAGCGTCAAGGAAAGCAGCTCACCGAGAAATCCACTCCCACTATAGGTCAGGAATGAGCGCCGGATATACCCAGATGCGCCTGCCTCAGAGCCTGTACAATTAAGTACAGAAGCGTAGCATGAGTACATACACAGATATGTACACAGTGAGTATCCCGCCTAATCTCGAATAAGTAGTGACGAGAGGTAGACGTGATACTTACTAGGGTCAACATTTTTAAATAACATAATTTAATAGAAACTAGGCAGGCATAACAGTCGTAGAAATCACAAAGATATAAATTATCAAGTATAGTTGTAATTACCTTTGCATGAAAAATTTCACTAGCATATACTATACTAAATTCCCTTTTTCACACAGTTTATACAATTACAACAAATTCTCAGTAAATCATATAGCACATAATAGGCCAGAAACGTACGGCCGAAGCGTCGCGAAAATAAATGTGCATTGTCGAGGGTCGAACGCTCGAACCATAGATGCATCTGTTACCCCGCTCGCGAATAGAACATGCAACGCGGTTGACATAATAGTAGGGCTATTCCGCTCACGAATCATACGTGTGACGCAGTTGCCACATACATACAAAAAATTATAAATGTTAAGGAGTTAACAAAGATTATACTTTAAGGCAAGAACTTGAGAAATATAATATGGAACACAACTTACTAATATTCTCATGCCCATTCAAGGATAATAAGCAACTCAAAATATGTTTAAGAATACATGTAAGGCACATATAAGCATGCTTGTGAGTCCTAGAACTACCCAACATAACATAGTAGTAGCTACGCACGGACTCTCGTCACTTCGTTGGTGCGTAGCCCCCGCAAATAAGGACATTCAATTATTTATAATCACCTAGGGGGACAATTCACTCTTAAAAAGTTAGAAAGGAGACTCACCTTGTGTCAAACCTAGTTTTCAGGTCAAGAACGCGCCCGAAAACTCCAAACTCGTCACCCAAGGACTCGAAACTAGCCAAGTGTTATACAAATATGTCAATTTATACTCAAAAGTATGAAATTCTCCTATTTCCTTAGTTATTTCACCTTACTTTGAAAAATCCTAAAATATACCCCCGGGCCCACATGCTCGGGTTTCAGAAATTTTTGAAAGAATCAATTACCCATAGCCTAAGGATGATTAATATATAGTTTTTGTGTTATTTCATTGAAAATTCCTTGGTAATTCTTCCAATTTTTATAAAACCTAGGTTTTCACACTGACCCTTAAATTTTCACTAATTAATGAGTTAATCTACCTAAGAATCCAAGTATTAGACTGAGTTTATGGTAGGAATTTCTTACCTCAAAATAGCTAGGTCGTTTGGCTCTCTTGCATGTTCAAAAATCACCCCAAGGAAGAAGAATAATGCCCAAAAATGGCTTAAGTCCCATTTTAAAAACACACTGCCCAGCTGCCCCTTCTATGCGAACGCATCAGGGGCAGTACGTTCGCGATGAACAAATGTTCAGGGCCTGATGAGGCCTCCTATGCGAACACGGAGAGGTCTTCGTGAACGCGGAGGTTAGCTTAGCTATAACTACGCGAACGCGGCTTTGGGGGTGGCTTTAGGGGNGCTGGCCTGGCCCAATGCCCTACCCTATGCAAACACGGAGCACCTATGCGAACGCATAGGGAAAATTTTCACCCCCGCCCACATCCTTCTGTGCGAACGCGGAAGAGCAACCGCGAACGCATAGAAGGAAACCAGACACAGAAATTCTAGTGTTTTGCATTTAACTCTGAGGGGTCCAAAACTCACCCGATTCCCTCGGGATCCCGTCCAAAGGCAATGGCAGGTCTATATTCATGATACAGACTCGCTCGAGTTTACGGAACATGAAAATAAATAACGAAACTAAGAATTCGACGCCAAAACCAAATTGAATCAAACTTTGAACGTAAAGTTCTAGAATTTGCTTTCAATACTCGGAATGACGCCAAATTTTGCAAGCAACTCATAAATGACATAACAGAACTATTTTCGGTCTCAGGTCTATGGGCATCTAATAGAAACTAGTATCCAAAAGGGAGTACAAGTTGCCCTACTGTCTGAAGAAATAGTACAGACATAATAAAAGAAAATAGGAACTCCAGGGTGCTGCCTGAGATGAGCATTAAGGAAAGCAGCTCACCGAGAAATCCACTCCCACTATAGGTCAGGAACGAGCGCCGGATATATCCAGATGCGCCTGCCTCAGAGCCTGTAAAAATAAGTACAGAAGCGTAGCATGAGTACATACACAGATAGGTACCCAGTGAGTATCCCGCCTAATCTCGAAGAAGTAGTGACGAGAGGTAGATGTGATACTTACTAGGGTCGACATTCTTAAATAACATAATTTAATAGGAACTAGGCAGGCATAACAGTCGTAGAAATCACAAAGATATAAATTATCAAGTATAATTGTAATTACCTTTGCATGTAAAATTTCACTAGCATATACTGTACTAAATTCCCTTTTTCACATGAAACAGTTTATACAATTACAACAAATTCCCAGTAAATCATATAGCACATAATAGGCGGGAAGCGTACGACCGAAGTGTCACAAAAATAAATGTGCACTATCGAGGGTCGAACGACTCGAGCCATAGATGCATCTATTACCCCGCTCGTGAATCGAACATGTGAAGCGATTGACATAATAGTAGGGCTATTCCGCTCACGAATCATACGTGTGACGCGGTTGCCTCATACATACATAAAATTATCAATTTTAAGGAGTTAATAGAGATTATACTTTAAGGCAAGAACTTGAGAAATATAATATGGAACACAATTTCCTAATATTCTCATGCCATTCAAGGATAATAAGCAACTCAAAATACGTTTAGGAATACATGTAAGACACATATAAGCATGCTCGTGAGTCCTAGAACTACCCAACATAACATAGTAGTACTACGCACGGACTCTCGTCACTTCGTTCGTGCGTAGCCCCCGCAAATAAGGACATTCAATTATTTATAATCACCTATGGGGACAATTCCCTCTTACAAAATTAGAAAGGAGACTTACCTTGTGTCGAACCTACTTTCCGGGTGAAGAACGTTACCCAAGGACTCGAAACTAGCCAAATGTTATACAAATATATCAATTTATACTCAAAAGTGTGAAATTCTCCTATTTACTTAGTTATTTCACCTTACTTTGAAAAATCCTAAAATATACCCCGGGCCCACATGCTCGGTATTCCGGAAATTTTTGAAGGAATCAATTACCCATAGCCTAAGGATCATTAATATATAGTTTATGTGTGATTTCATGGCAAATTCCTTGGTAATTCTTCCCATTTTTATAAAACCTAGGTTTTCACTCTAACCCTTAAATTTCCACTAATTAATGAGTTAATTTACCTAAGAATCCAAGTATTAGCCTATGTTTATGGTAGAAATTTCTTACGTCAAAATAGCTAGGTCGTTTGGCTCTCTTGCATGCTCAAAAACCACCCCAAGGAAGAAGAATAATGCCCAAAAATGGCTTAAGTCCCTTTTTAAAAACACACTGCCCAGTTTCCCCTTCTATGCGAACGCATCAGGGGCAGTGCGTTCGCGATAAACAAATGGTCAGGGCCTGATGAGGCCTCCTATGCGAACGCGGAGAGGTCTTCGCAAACGTGGAGGCTAGCTTGGCTAGACCTACGCGAATGCGGCTAGGGGGGTGCGGACGCACTAAGTAAGGGCTAAGCTGGCCTGGCCCAATGCCCTAGCCTATGCGAACGCGGAGCACCTATACGAATGCATAGGGCAAATTTTCACCCCCGCCTATATCCTTCTGTGTGAATGCGGCATAGCAAACGCGAACGCTTAGAAGGAAACCAGACACATAAATTCTGGTGTTTTGCATTTAACTCTGAGGGATCCGAAACTCACCCGAGCCCCTCGGGACTACCGTCCAAAGGCACTGGCAGGTCTGTATTGATGATACGGACTCGCTCAAGTTTACGGAACGTGAAAAACAACAATGAAACTAAGAATCCAACGCCAAAACCAAATTGAATCTAACTTTGAACTTAAAGTTCTAGAATTCGCTTTCAATGCGCCGAACCGACCTATACTACTCAGAATGACACCAAATTTTGCAAGCAAGACATAAATAAAATAACGGAACTATTCACGGTCTCGGAATTTTGTTCGGACCTCGATTACACAAAAAACACGTTCCACCCCAAATTTCAAACTTAAGGAAACTCTAATTTCGATATTAGGCATCAAAATTCTCCCGGATCATCCAAAACCCATCCGAATATACGCCCCAAGTCCGAAATCATCATTCGAAGATACCGGAACCGTCGAAACTCAATTCCGAGGTCGTTTACTCAAAATGTTGACCGAAGTCAAATTTTGGCCTTGAAGGCCGACCTTAAGGAACCAAGTGTTCCTATACAACTCTCAACGCTTCTGAATCCCGAACCACCCGTCTCCGCAAGTCATAACTCATACTTAGCCGCTACGGGAAGTATCATTCAGGAGAACGGGGTCCTGATACACAAAACGACCGGTCGGATCGTTACAGTAATGGTATTTGACTCGGTGTTTAAGATGTTAATTTGACTCATTGCATTAGTGATAGTGGAGGAAAAATATTAACTGATGGTTGAAATAATAGTTTGACTGGGAAGGCATCACATCAAAGTTCAGATTTTGAAACTTCTTCTTTATAAAACAAACTAATTCTGGATACAACAAGCAGTAAAAACTTTTTAATATAATATAAATATTACTAAAATATGTAAAATATTACATACAAAAATTTTAAAGAAAAAAATACGAGCTGAAAATAATAAATAGTGTAAGACATATGGCGTTGAACTCAAATTGATTGGATAGCCCTGTGAACAAGAATAATAATATTTACTTAGATAGGTTTATTTTATAGTTACATGAACTTCATTGTTATGGGGTGCAAACATATATTATAAATGTATATTTCACATAATATTTCATTGTAGATATTGTTTTTGAAGTTGTTCAATTTTGATGTTTAGCACAGTGATCCATGCAACAAATATAAATCGAAATTATATATATATATATATATATATATATATATATATATTAAAAGAATTGTAAATTTTTTGTGAACAATTAAGTAAGACGTGACTGACAATAATAAAAACATAAAAGAAATTCAATATAGTTATGCAAAATGATACAAGAATTACTTTAAAATATTAATTGCACAGTAACTTGAGCGACTATATCTTGACCCCAAAATAAAAATAAAAACTAACATATGAGTAAAATCAATAAACTTTTATGACGGAATAATATATCTATTTTACTTCTTGTATACAGGAAAATTAAGTGTAATGGATTACCAAAAAGTAAATGGATTGACAAGATTTTACTGTTAGTAATTGGTTTTTTTGTTGCAAGAGCTCTTCTCTTCTTCTTCTTCTTAACTTGGGCACTAGCGTTCTTCTCTTCAGTTGGCTTATCAGTGATAAGGTTCTTTACTTTTATAGCCATGAATACTCTAGACGAAAAATTAGAAAATAAAATTAGTTAACTACATGCTAATCTAGGAACGAAAAGTTTATACATAGATTGTAATTAAAGGCATATATGCTCTAAGATTAATTAATATTAAAATTAATGGAGAAATTCTTGCTTCCCCAGACAAATTTTATTTTCCTTTTCTTTTTTTAGATTTATTAAAAGGTCTCATTTACATTGTTAACATAGGATCAAGAATTGAATACATCACTATCATTAAGAATAAAAAGAAGTTATTTTTTTACCTAAATGAATGGATACTCACGTAGTTCATATTCTTTGGTGAGGATTGTATCGACTTCTCGAACAAACGTACAATTTGAATTTGATCTCAAGAATATATACTTGCATATAAACTATATATATGCAGTCGATTTCTCATTTATTTAGGGAACCAAAAAGTTGCAACTTCATAGTGAACTATGTATCTAGGGCTAAAAGTGTGCAGATTTCTTATAACTGTTGCACATTCAATTCTACAAACCAATATAAATGATAATTGTAGCAGTAGGCTCTCTATCTACTCTAACGTTCACATTATTAGCAGTATTATCCTTTATTATACTTAATTATTCCTCTTTCCTACATTAAAACTAAAGATATTAATTACTCTGTTCTTCGTTATAATTCCGTGAGCTTTCTTTTCAAGGAGTAATTGAATTAGTCTATACTTTATTATCCAATGCACATCCACTTCAATTATTTTTCTCCATTTTGGTTATGTAATACAATAACTTGTGAAGTCCTAAATAACCAATAATTCAATCCTAAGTGTTTCTTTCTTGTTAAAGATAATTAGTTCTTTCTAAGGTTCTTCCTAAACATGATTGTGCAAACGAAGGGAACAGTGAATACTTTTTTTATTGAGTCATTTGCTCCCAATGCTGTGGCTATTATACCGTTGGCGAGCATTTGTAATAGTTTTCAAGATACACTTAGTGTTTGATTTAGGAATGTTGTTGTACGATGCACCGATTATTCATAGTATTTTGAGATGCTCTTCGCTTCGTGGATTTACATTTTACTGTGTGGTAGCAATTACGAATTTTAAATATTATTTTCTTACTCAACTAATATGAACCTTTTTTAACAGAGAAAAGGCTTGAAGTTTAAAGAATCTTCCATAAAGATAGTTCCGAGCAAGTTTAAGCAGCTAGAATTGTTGAAGAACAAGGGAAATTTATTTAGTTTTCTTAGGAGTTGTAATCGTCATCTGTACAAACTACTATTTTACTTTCTCTTTAACTTTTAGTTTTCTTTAAGGAATTGAAAAAAAAAAAAGAATCATGCAATTTGGATGTAATATTATTGCTTCTTTGATTAGTTCTCTATAACTAAAAAAGATATTTTATGCCAATACTGACTTCATTCTTTGTATGATTTCTAATGCGTGTAATATATTTATTACTTAAATTTTACATTAACGAAGGGAAATTTTGGTTTTTAAAAAGTATGTCGTTGAAAGTACATACAATTAACGAATGGAATACTGCTCGCCAAACACTAACAAAGACTGCAAATTAGTTACTTTTAGTGAAGTTTATAACCATTGGATAACATAAAACGATGAGAAAATCCCCTCGCTAATGTTGGTATAACGACTAGATTCCTTTCCATCGTTAAAGAGTTTTTACGGAGGGATCAAAATCCAGTACTTTACCTTTAATGACGGAGACACTAATGACCGACGACGACCGGTTTTTACCCCATCATAATTGACTGATAAGGACCGGATTGGATGTCTTAAGGACCGAATTTCCCATTGCTAAACACCTATTTTCATGTAGTGGTAGTGACGAACTCGGACAAAGTATAGAGTCCAACACCAACAATCAGGAACAACTCGTAATAATATAAATAAAGTAGTCCAAGTAATAACTCAAAGATATGATGCTCGGCTGTCACGACCCAATCTTCTCTCCGTGAGAGGTCGCGACGACACCTAGTCTCTACGACTAGGTAAGCCTACCATTTGAGGAAAACAATGAAAAAGAATAAATCTTAACCACTAACACCAACAAATAATTAAATAACTTATAGAAATGTCGCTCGGTATATACTGTGATGACCCAAAAGGTCATCTTGTATAATTAAGCAAAACCTGTGTTTCGAGGCCCCGAAAGCCTCCGTTAATCTCACATCGATGTGCGTGCACAGCCCGAGCGCGTCGCCATGAAGTTTTTATGTGGAAATGTGTTGAACTGTTGAATTTATGATAATTAATGGAATAAAGTTGATATTGGTCAACATTTTTGATAAACGGACCCGGGTCTGTGATTTTATGGTCCTTGAGGGTCCGTGGGAAAATATGGGGCTCGGGCATATGACCGGAATCGAATTCCAATGTCCCAAGCCCGAGAAATAAATTTTTAAAGAAAATTGTTTTCTGAAAATAATAAAGGTTTTTGAAAATCATAATTGATGTGAAAACCATGTTATCAGGCTCGTATTATGGTTCCGGAGCCCGGGACAGGTTTAATATATGTTATGTGACTCATCTGTGAAATTTGGTGTAAAACGGACTTGAAATGACGTGTTTCGGATCAAATTGGAAAGGTTAAGCTTTATGAAGTTTTAAGAAATTTCTAAGAGTTTTGAGGTTTAATTCGACGAATTTGATGGTTTAAAAGCATAAATAAGTATGTAGGATGATTTGGGAGTCGTGTGTGTTTTTAGTTTTTAGCCCAGAGGGCTCGGGTGAGTCTCGGGTATCTAACGGGGTGCGAAAAGGTTAGAAAATCTAGTGTTCCCTACTGTTTCTGGTGTCTGAAGAGTTTTTCTATGCGATCGCATAAGCCTTGTCGCAATCGCAGAGAGTAGCTGGGAGGGGTAGCAAAGTTGCACTATGGGATCACTATCTCTATATCCGCGATCACATAGTGGGTCACTGTAGTCAGGTGGCACTGGGGGGTTAACACTCCACGATCGCATGTTGTCTTCCGCGATCGCATTGACCAAGACCCAGGCCTCTATGCTATCGCAGCCCTTTCTCCGCGATCGCATAGGGCAATTTCGTCCAGTTGTTCCTTAAGTCAAAAACAGAATACTTAATACGGGATTTCACTATTTTCAACATTCTCTTATTTCCCCAACCTCCATTGACGACCCCCAAGCTAACTTCCTTCCATAACCTCGTGGGTAAGTTAATCCAACTCCTAATTCTTCCACTTTTCTTCCATAATCACTAGAAATCTAGGCCTAAAATCAAGTAGAAATTAGGGGTTTTGGGTAGATTTAGGTTTTTGGGAATTTTGGGTGATTCAACTTCAATTTGGGGTCGGATTTCAAAACAAATCATATATTTGAACTTGTAGGGGTATGGGTGATCGGGTTTTGGTCCGAGCCTCGTGTTGGTCCAAGCGGGCCCGGGATCGAATTTTGGTATTTTTGGAAGAATCCTAGGATTTGTATATTTAGGCTATCAGATTGTATTAATGAGTCATTATTGATGTTAATAAGTTAATTATGTCTAGATATTGTTGTTCCAGAGTTGAATTCAAAAGGAAAGGTGGTGTTAGAGGCTTGATTACTTATTTTGGACCCGAGGTAAGTGTCTTGCCTAACTTTGGTGAGGGAATAGATATCCTATGATATGTGCTAAGTGTTTATCATGTGCTATTCATAAGTGAGGTGACGAGTACCTATGCATTGTGTGTCTAGCACGCCCGTGAGTCAATTTTTGATGAAAATCTTGTCCTTACTTCCACATCTATTGTATTATGAATTTATCTCTACTTGGAAGTTGATTGTTGTTCTAAATCCTCGTTGATGAACTTGTGTTGTAATGGTCCTATTGAGGACCCAACTGTAAAGGATATACTTGAAAATGTTGGTTATAGCTGAGACCCTTGCCGGACAATTTGTTATGATAATGACTGATATTGTCCCCTTGCCGGGTGATCATGATTTGTGATTCCACTATGCTGCATTTCTTGCCATTTTGATAATTGCCATTGCATTGGTGAGAAAGAGTGTAAAGCATGAAGGGCGATGTCGTGCTGATTGATTATATTGTTATGCACGAGGGGACATTCCGTTCCATATTTTATATTATTATGCACGAGGGGACATTCCGTGCCATGATTATAATGTTTATTGCACGAGGGGACATTCCGTGCCATATTTTATATTGTTATGAACGAGGGGACATTTCGTGCCATATTTTATGCACGAAGGGACATTCCGTGCCGTGATTATGATGTTTTGTGCACGAGGGGACATTCCGTGCCATATTTTATATTGTTATGCACGAGGCGACATGCCGTGCCATTTATTTTCACTGTTTAATTTGTGTTTTCAATCCCCGTTATTATTTCCGGATATTGTAGACATTTGTTTTCCTTTCCGTCAATTCAGTATTTTCTATCCCTTACCCCCAGCATGTTCTTCCCTGTAATTGTATTCTTGTTTAGTTTCTGCTATACTATTGAACTGCATAGGTACAATTTGTTGTCGTGTCCGAGCCTCGTCACTACTTCAGTCGAGGTTAGGCTCGGCTGTTACTCAATTCATGGGGTCGATTGTACTTATGCTACACTGCACATCTTATTATTGTACAGATCCCGCACTCGGACCGAGTGGACAGCGTTAAGGGAGTCTCCTTCAGTCCACCTTAGAGGCTTCTGGGTATATCCGCGGGAATTCGTGGGCCTTGGCGTCTCTCCTATCCCTAGTTCTTGATTTCTGTCTTGTCTTTCCTCTAGTTTTCAGAGACAGTCATGTATTTCCTTTCAGACTTTTAATTTAGCACTCCTATAGACAGTTCGTGAGTTTGTGACTCCAGGTTTTGGGGAATTATTGCGAAGTTGTATTATGTTGTTTTTATTTATATTTGAAACTTTATCTACTTCCGCTGTTAAATTGTGTATTGTTTTTAGCTTATTCTGACAATTCGGTGTTATTCATGTTAGTTTAACTGTACACGTTAGCTTGTCTAGCAGGTTCAACGTTAGACCCCATCATGGCCCGAGGGTGGGATTTCAGGTCGTGACAAGTTAGTATCAGGGCCCTAGGTTTCTTAGGTCTCACAACTGACGGACAACTCGGTAGAGTCTGAGGGATTGGTACGGAGACGTCTGTACTTATCCCAAGAGGCTGAAAAGTTAGGATGACTCCATATTTCTTTTCTTATTTGTCGTGCGCTATGATTCTGAGTACTGATTGAGTTTTTATTCTATTCTCTCGCAGATGGCGAGGATGCGTGCATCCCTTGGTTCAGCCCAACAACCTGACACTCCTGCTACAGCTCCTACTCGGGGTCGAGGTCCAGGACGAGGCCGCGCTAGAGGCCGAGGCCAGGGCCGGGCTCAGCCTAGAGCAGCAGCCCCAGTAGAGGACCCTCAGGTCGAGTCTGACGAGGAGGTCCCAGTTCCGGCAGTCCCAAATGGACCAGCTCAGGTCCCAGAGGGGTTCATAGCTACCTCAATGCATCAGGACACTCTTGTCAGTCTAGTCGGACTCATGGAGAGTGTAGCACAGGCGGGTCTTCTTCCTACTGCACCAGCCATCTCTCAGGCTGGGGGAGGTACCTAGAATCCTACCACCCGCACGCCAGAGCAGCTAGCTCCACAGTTTCAGACTCCGGCACCTCAGCCAGCCGGGGTAGCTCAGCCGGGTATTGCAGGACCGGTAGCAGAGGGAGCAGCGATGTCAGCGGATGCTTTGTGGAGACTGGACAGGTTCACTAAGTTATTCACTGTTACTTTTATTGGTTCACCATCAGAGGATCCCCAGGATTATTTGGACAGCTGTCATGAGGTTCTTCGGAACATGGGCATAGTAGAGTCCAACGGAGTTGATTTTGCTACCTTTCATCTATCGGGTCCCGCCAAGACTGGGTGGAGAGACTATTGCTTGACCAGGCCAGCTGGGTCTGCATCTTTGACTTGGAATCAGTTCTCAGAGGTATTTTTGGGGAAGTTCCTTCCCATTACTCAGAGAGAGGACCTTCGGAGGCAGTTTGAGCGTCTCCAGCAGGGATCTATGTTAGTCACTCAGTACGAGACTAGCTTCATTACTCTGGCCCGACATGCTCTTGTGATACTTCCCACTGATGGGGAGAGGGTTCGGAGATATATTGAGGGATCGACCCAGCCTATTAGACTTCAAATGGCTAGAGAGTCAGGTTCTGATATTTCATTCCAGGAGGCGGTCAATGTGGTCAGGAGGATTGAGATGATTATGTCACAGGGTGGTGGTCAGGGGGCTGACAAGAGGCCCCGTCACTTCGGTCGTTTCAGTGGAGCCTTATCTGGGGGCAGGGATTCTTCAGGCAGTGGTCATCCTCCCAGACCCAATTAGTCGGCACTTCAGGTAGCTCACAGTGCACCGCCAGCTCCCATTGGTGCACCACCAGCACCTATCAATGCACCACCGCTTCAGATTTTCTAGGGTGGTTATCAGGGTCGACAGGGCCAGTTCCAGAGTCAGCAGCCACATCAGCAGAGGCCTTGTTATACTTGTGGTGGATTGGGGCATATTTCTAGGTTTTGCCCTGAGGTTCTGGTTGGTCTCAGTATCAGGGTTCCCGTGCCATGGTTCCCGCATCAGGCGCAACCCCACCCCCTCAGCTAGCTAGGGGTGGTGGTTGGGGTGCCAGAGGTAGAGGTCAGACTCATAGAGGTGGAGGACATGCCACGAGAGGTAGAGGTCTGGCCGCATTAGGTCGACCCAGAGATGATCAGATTGGAGGGGATCAGCCCTGGTGCTATCCTTTTCCTGCCAGGTCTGATGCCGAGGCTTCTGATGCAGTTATTACACGTATGGTTTCAGTTTGCAGCCGAGAGGCTTCAGTGTTGTTTGATCCGGGTTCTACATTCTCCTATGTGTGTTCATATTTTGCCCCTCATTTGAGTATGCCCCGTAATTCCTTGAGCACTACTGTGCATGTGTCTACACCGGTGGGTGATTCTATAGTGGTAGATTGAGTCTACGGTGCTTGTTTAGTAGTCATGGGTGGTCTGGAGACTCAGGTTGATCTTTTGCTTCTAGATATGGTTGTCTTCGATGTTATACTGGGGATGGATTCGTTATCCCCCTATTATTCTATTCCGGATTGTCATGCCAAGACAGTGACCTTGGCTTTGCCAGGGGTACCTCGTTTGGAGTGGAGGGGAACTCCTAGTTATTCTTCGGGTAGATTTGTTTCTTATATGAAGGCTCGGTGCATGGTTGGGAATGGTTTTTGGCCTATTTGGCCTATGTTCCTGATTCTAGCGCCGAGGTTCCTTCCTTGGAGTCTGTGCCCGTGGTTCGCGAGTTTCCAGAGGTTTTCCCTGCTGACCTGTCGGGTATGCCACCCGACAGGGATATTGATTTTTGTATTGAGTTAGCTCAGGGCACCCAGCCTAGTTCTACTCCACCGTATCGCATGGCCCCGCCAGAGTTGAAGGAGTTGAAAGATCAGTTGCAGGATTTATTGGATAAAGGCTTCATTACGCCTAGCGTCTCTCCTTGTGGTGCTCCAATATTTTTTGTTAAGAAGAAAGATGGCTCGATGAGGATGTGTATTGACTACCGGTAGTTGAACAAGGTTACTATTAAGAACACGTATCCTTTGCTAAGGATTGATGATTTATTCGACCAGCTTCAGGGTGCTTCAGTGTTTTCCAAGATTGACTTGACATCTGGTTACCATCAGCTGAGGATTAGAGCATTCGATGTTCCCAAGACAGCTTTTCGCAATAGTTATGTGCATCATGAGTTCTTGGTGATGTCATTTAGGCTGACGAATGCCCCTGCTGCTTTCATGGAGTTGATGCACTGAGTGTTCAGGCCTTACTTGGACTCATTTGTGATTGTTTTCATTGATGATATACTGATATACTCTCGCAGCCGAGAGGAGCATGAGCAGCACCTTAGAGTCTTCCTCCAGACTTTGAGGGATAGTCAATTTTATGCAAAATTTTCCAAGTGTGAGTTCTGGTTGAGTTCACTTGCATTTATAGGCCATGTGGTATCGTCAGAGGGTGTTCAGGTGGATCCCAAGAAGATTTCAGCAGTCAGAGATTGGCCTAGACCCACCTCAGCTACATAGATCCGGAGTTTCTTGGGCTTAGCAGGTTATTATCGCCGGTTTATGGAGAGATTTTCATTCATTATAGCCCCGATGACCAGGCTGACTCTGAAGAGTGTCCAGTTCAGGTGGTCTGATGAGTGGGAGGCGAGCTTTCATAAGCTCAAGACAGCCTTGACCACGGTGCTAGTGTTGGTTTTGCCCACAGGTTCAGGATCGTATACCATGTATTGTGATGCTTCACTGGTTGGGCTTGGTGCAGTGTTGATGCAGGATGGAAAGGTTATAACCTATGCTTCTCGTCAGTTGAAGGACCACGAGAAGATCTATCCAGTTCATGACTTGGAGTTAGCAGCTATTGTGCATGCATTGAAGATTTGGAGGCATTACTTGTATGGTGTGCCATGTGAGGTAGTCACGGATCACAAGATCTTGCAGTATTTGTTTAAACAGAACGAGTTGAACATGAGCCAGAGGAGATGGTAAGAGTTGCTGAAGGATTATGATATTACCGTTCTTTATCATCCGGGGAAGGCCAACGTGGTGGCCGATGCTTTGAGCCGGAAGTCAGCTAGTATGGGTAGTCTTGCTTACTTATCAGTCGGAGAGCGACCTCTTGCTTTAGATGTTCAGGCATTAGCCAATCGATTTGTTAGACTGGAGGTTTCTGAGACTGGTAGTGTTTTGGCCCATAACGTGGCCTGTTTTTCATTGTATGACCGTATTTGGGCCAGGCAGTATGATGATCGCCATTTAGGTGTTCTTAGAGATAGAGTCAGGCACGGAGATGCCAAGCAGGTTACGGTTGATGCTGAGGGAGTATTGAGGATGCATGGTCGTATTTGTGTACCCGATGTCAATGGCATTCGTGAGTTGATACTTTTGAAGGCCTATAGATCCCGGTATTCTATTCATCCGGGCGCCGCAAAGATGTACCAGGACTTGCGGCAGCACTATTGGTGGTGGAGAAGGAAGAAGGATATTGTAGCGTATGTAGCTCGGTGCTTGAACTGTCAGCAGGTTAAGTACCAGCACTGGAGACCCAGTGGTTTGATGCAGCAGATTCAGCTTCCCGAGTGGAAGTGGGAGCGTATCACCATGGACTTTGTAGTTGGACTCCCACGGACTCAGAGGATGTTTGATGCAGTATGGGTCATTGTGGATAGGCTGACCAAGTCAGCGCACTTCATTCCAGTATCAGTTTCGTATTCAGCAGAGAAGTTGGCAAAGATCTATATGAGAGAGATGGTTAGACTGCATGGTGTGCCCATATCTATTATATCGGATCGAGGTACTCAGTTTACCTCCCATTTCTGGAGAGTATTTCAGCGAGAGTTGGGACCCAGATTGATTTGAGCACCGCATTTCATCCTCAGACGGACGGACAATCCGAGCGTACTATTCATATTTTGGAGGATATGTTGCGAGCTTGTGTTATTGACTTTGGAGGTTCATGGGACCAGTTCTTGCCTTTAGATGAGTTTGCCTACAACAACAGCTATCAGTCGAGCATACATATGGCTCCGTATGAGGTGTTATATGGTAGACGGTGTCGGTCTCTAGTCGAATGGTTTGGGCCGAGAGAGGCTAGATTGTTGGGTTTTGAGTTAGCCCAAGATGCCTTGGATAAGGTGAAGATCATTCAGGATAGACTTCGTATAGCTCAGTCCAGGCAGAAGAGTTATGCGGATCGCAGAGTTCGAGATTTGGCATTTATGATAGGCGACCGGGTATTTCTTCGGGTGTCGCCCATGAAGGGCGTGATGAGATTCGGAAAGAAGGGCAAGTTGAAACCTAGGTACATTGGTCCATTTGAGATTCTGGAGAAGGTAGGAGAGGTGGCCTACAGACTTGCCTTGCCACCTAGTTTGTCAGCCGTGCATCCAGTATTTCATGTGTCTATGCTCTGGAGGTATATTGCGGACCCATCTCATGTACTTGACTTTAGTGGTGTCCAGTTGGACAAGAATTTGTCTTATGAGGAGGAGCCGATAGCCATATTAGCTAGGCAGGTTCGTCAGTTGAGATCAAAGAGTAATCCTTCGGTTTGTGTTCAGTGGAGAGGTCAGCCTGTTGAGGCAGCCACTTGGGAGTCCGAGCCCGATATGCGGAGCTGTTATCCCCACCTTTTCCCCGTTTCAGGTACTTTTCTATGTCCGTTTGAGGACGAACGGTTGTTTTAGAGGTGGAGCTTGTATAATTTAGCAAAACCTGTGTTCCGAGGCCTCGAAAGCCTCCGTTAATCTCACCTCGATGTGCGTGCACAGCCCGAGCGCGTAGTCGGGATGTTTTTATGTGGAAATGTGTTCAATTGTTGAATTTATGATAATTAATAGAATAAAGTTGACTTTGGTTAACTTGGTAAACGGACCCAGACCCGTAATTTGACGGTCTCGGAGAGTCCGTGGGAAATATGGGACTCGGGCGTATGCCCGGGATCGAATTCCGAGGTCCCAAACCCGAGAAATGAATTTTTAAAGAAAATTGTTTTCTGAAAATAATAAAGGGTTCTGAAAATGATAATTGATGTGAAAACCGTGTTACCGGACCCGTATTATGGTTCTGGATACCGGGACAGGTTTAATATATGTTATGTGACTCATTTGTGAAATTTGGTATAAAACGGAATTGAAATGACGTGTTTCGGATCAAATTGGAAAGGTTAAGTTTTATGAAGTTTTAAGAAATTTCTAAGAGTTTTGAGGTTTAATTCGATGAATTTGATGGTATTTTTATGGTTTAAAAGCATGAATAAGTCCGTAGGATGATTTGGGAGTCGTGTGTGTTTTTGGTTTTGAGCCCCGAGGGCTCGGGTGAGTCTCGGGTAGCTAACGGGGTGCGAAAAGGTTAGAAAATCTGGTGTTCCCTGTTGTTTCCGGTGTCTGAAGAGTTCTTTTATGCGATCGCATAAGCCTTGTCGTGATCGCATAGAGTAGATGGGAGGGGTAATAGAGTTGCACTATGTGATCGTATCTCTATATCCGCGATCGCATAGTGGGTCAGTGTAGTCAGGTGGGGATGGGGGGTTAACACTCTGCGATCAAATGTTGTCTTCCGCGATCGCATTGACCAAGACCCAAGCCTTTATGTGATCGGAGCCCTTTCTCCGCGATCGCATAGGGAAATTTCGTCCAGTTGTTCCTTAAGTCAAAAACATAATACTTAACACGGGATTTCACTATTTTCAACACTCTCTTCTTTCCCCAACCTCCATTGACAACCCCCAAGCTAACTTCCTTTCATAACCTCGTGGGTAAGTGAATCCAACTCCTAATTCTTCCACTTTTCTTCCATAATCACTAGATATATAGGCCGAAAATCAAGTAGAAATTAGGGGTTTTGGGTAGATTTAAGTTTTTGGGAATTTTGGGCGATTCAACCTCAATTTGGGGTCGGATTTCAAAACAAATCATATACTTGAACTCGTAGGGGTATGGGTGATCGGGTTTTGGTCTGAGCCTCGTGTTTGGACCAAGCGGGCCTGGGATCGAGTTTTGGTATTTTTGGAAGAATGCTAGGAATTGTATATTTAGGCTATCGGATTGTATTAATGAGTCATTATTGATGTTAATAAGTTAATTATGTCTAGATCTTGTTGTTCCGGAGTTGAATTCAAAAGGAATGGCGGTGTTAGAGGCTTGATTGCTATTTTTGGACCCGAGGTAAGTGTCTTGCCTAAGTTTGGTGAGGCAATATGTATCATATGATATGTGCTAAGTTCTTATCATGTGCAATGCATAGGTGAGGTGACGAGTACCTATGCATTGTGTGTCAAGCATGCCCGTGAGTCCATTTTTGATGAAAATCTTGTCCTTACTTCCACATCTATTGTATTATGAATTTATCTCTACTTGGAAGTTGATTGTTGTTGTAAATCCTCGTTGTAATGGTCCTATTGAGGACCCAACTGTAAAGGATATACTTGAAAAGGTTGGTTATAGTTGAGACCCTCGCCGAGCAATTTGTTATGATAATGACTGATATTTTCCCCTTGCCGGGTGATCATGATTTGTGATTCCACTATGCTGTATTCCTTGCCATTTTGATAATTGTCATTGCATTGGTGAGGAAGAGTGTAAAGAACGAAGGGTGATGCCGTGCTGATTGATTATATTGTTATGCACGAGGGGACATTCCGTGCCATATTTTATATTATTATGCACGAGGGGACATTTTGTGCCGTGACATGTTTTGTGCACGAGGCGACACTCTGTGCCATATTTTATATTGTTATGAACGAGGGGACATTTCGTGCTATATTTTATATTATTATGCACGAGGGGAAATTTTGTGCCGTGATTATGATGTTTTGTGCACGAGGGGACATTCCGTGCCATATTTTATATTTTTATGCACGAGGGGACATGTCGTGCCGTTTCTTTTCACTGTTTAATTTGTGTTGTCAATCCCCGTTATTATTTCTGGATATTGTAGACAGTTGTTTTCGTTTCCTTCAATTCAGTATTTGCTATCCCTTACCCCCAGCATGTTCTTCCCCGTAATTGTATTCTTGTTTAGTTTCTGCTATACTATTGAACTGCACATTTACAATTTGTTGTCGTGTCCTAGCCTTGTCACTACTTCGGTCGAGGTTAGGCTCGGAACTTACTCAGTACATGGGGTTGGTTATACTGATTCTACACTACACATCTTATTTTTGTGCAGATCCCGCACTCAGACCCAGTGGACAGCATTGAGGGAGTCTCCTTCAGTCCACCTTAGAGGCTTCAAGGTATACCCGCTGGCGTTCGTGGGCCTTGGCGTCTCTCCTATCCCTAGTTCTTGATTTCTGTCTTGTCTTTTGATCACGCTCAACTATGTCTAATAAAAGACTAAACGGGCATTGCAAATATATCCGGGGTATTATGCCCAGAGTCGATCCCACAGGGAATTTACGTATCAATCAAGTCTTTAAAATACGCAACTTTTACTCAATGAATTCTCTCAAGACTTTTTAATATAAATCGGTGATGTTTTACTAGTTCTAATGACAATAATAATAACTAGCAATTACTATAAATGTGTCGTAAATAATGATGATAAAGGTCTAAGGTTATGGTTTTCCCCGTTGGTGAACTTACTTCTCGGATACTTCTTATAGTTTGATTAGTTGTATCTATCAATCATGAACACTCTATCTACCATAAATCTCTCTCAAGTAATTATGCTAATTTACTAGACACTCTCTCTCAAGTTACACTAGCTAGATTGCATTACAGTTCACTTTAGATTGCACCTGAGGTATCGTTATCTCTAACACAACCTCTAAACCCTTGGTTATGACTTTCGTCTATACTCTGGGAGTGGTGTTGTTCAAACAATTACCTAATATGCACTCTCTCTCAAGTAGATACACACTAATTAGGCACAGTTAATTGATGGCCATTCCATTAGCTACAATAAGAACGTAATTGAACGAATAGAGATGAACAATCAACCAAACTATATTAATATCACCATAAGTTGGTCCCCAACGGGTTCCACCAAAACCCTAGATTAAGAAAGTTAGCTACTCATATTCATAAATATCCAATCTAAAATAACTTGCATAATTGAATTACAGAGTAATGAACTAAGGAGATAAAAATCAGTGTTTTTGCTTTGCTCAATAGTAATCCACAGATTTTTCTTCACTTTGATGACTTCCTCCCGTGGAATCCCCCTTCAAGTTGTGGCTTTGGGGACTATTTATATGTTTGGGATAAACCCTAAACGTGTAGGAGACTTCTATTCCAATCGGGAGATACTTAAACTCTTCAAAATATCGAATTGAGCCAGAACAGGGGCCTGGCATTTGGGCCCTGGCACCTGGCTAACGCTAGGCTAAGGCTGGCGTTTCAGCTCTAACGCCTGGCTAACGCCAGGCAGGGTCAGGCGTTTCAGCTCTAACGCCTGGCTAACGCTAGGCAGGGTCAAGCGTTTGGGCTCTGTCGCCCGGCTATAGCCCGGTGCACTCCTCCTCGCCTCTTGAGCGTATTTTCGATGTATTTGCATCCATTTAGCTCGGTTTCCATCTCCAATTCACCTACACATGAAATAGACTCTATTATGCACATAAAAAGTGTATTTTTATCATTAACGCACATAAAATGTAGGGCATATAACATGTTAAACCATGAATTCTAGCCTCGCATCA
>ML438985.1:70415-153975 GCA_005239525.1 Nicotiana knightiana
CTCTCAGAAATAACATTCATATGCCACAAAAGATGCACCATATGCTTGCCCGTAGTGTACTACTCTACTAATCGAGCTCATTCAGTCTAGGATCAAGTAGGGCTTTATTTGGTTGTAATGTAGGCTGGGGGACGGGTATGATTCATTTAGATATAAGAGTGACTACACCTCCCTAAGAACATTAATACACATACTTTCGCTTTTCAACCTCACACTTATATTAAACCAACTCCACCTTCACATCAAAGTTAATACCCCATACTTCTTTAAGCATAATTACATCAAGAGTCACCACTTGTCAATGAATATATATATCTCTATATATATATATATATATTTTTTTTTTTTCTCTTTTTTTTTCTAAGTGACTCTTACTTCTTCAAACAATGCACCTTTATCCTTATTTCAATTATTCCCCTCAAAAACCAACCTACCACCCCACACTTTAACTTTTTCATATTTCATCACTTTTCCAATGCTTACGAGAGGTGACAAGGTTTAAGTATATGATTGTTAAACACAAAGGGGTATGGCTTGTAATGTGGCTGACAAAGAAACAGGATTAGAGGCTCAACGGGGTTAACTACGATACATAACAATTAGGTGGGTAAAATATAGATAGCTGGCTTAACAAAGAAATGCCTATATCACTTCCAAGACTGAACAAAACTTCTATTTTTCTTTGCACACACATGGGGAATGTTCTAGACATCAAATGCAATGCACATAATAGCATACAACCCTTACACACACTTGGCACATAACTCACTCAGGATTGGATCTATCACGACTCTCTTGTCAAAGCAGTTAAGCAAATCTTAAGAATTCCTGATTTAAAGTATTTATCCTAGAGTCAAAAAAATAGAGACTAAGCGGCACAACCAAAGTACTGGGGATTCTCAAGGTATTAGTACGTTTTGAGATTTGCTACTATTAAGCCCTTATCCATGTGATTACTACTCCTAAAAATTAAAAACTACCTACACCCGGTTCAATTAAAAAACCTTGGAAAAGAACCGTGGTCCAAAGAAAAACCAAGGGGGAATTACTACACTACCTAAAACAAAAATCTTTTCGGTATTTTCGTTAGACTTACTCTCTTCAAGAAAACTGTCTAGGAGATCCATTGTCAGGAAGAGTCTACATATTCCTAAATTTTGTTTTTGTGATGATAAAACAAAACATAAAAGCTAAAAACAAACAAACTACGACATTTCACTGAACATAAAAGCTAAAAATAAATGAAATAAATAAAACAAACAACACAATTCACACAACACATATATACAACACAATACACTTAGTTCATGCACTGCCCTCAGTGCAACATATATATACAAAGCAAAAATTAAATCTAAGTTCAAGATACTTCCTTGTCACTCAGCGTCATCATCATCGGACGCTCTCCATTCTTCTTCAAACTCATCCTCTCCATTATCATCCTCATCCGATTGCATTAGCTCCGCATCAGAATCATCAGGCGTGTTTATATCTTCATCATCTGGGAGCCTGTACCCCTCACCTGCTCCTATCATCTGTTGAGCATGAGCATTGAGCGGATACCTCTGATCCAACTCTTCCCTTTCATTAATCGACGCCGGACGACCTCCTATGCGCAGCTGCAAATCCATCATCCCATAGAGATGATCAATGAAGCTATCATCCCTGGCATAACGCTCAGCATTTGTCAGTGAAGACTCTTCTTTTAGTCTTAAGCCAGTGATGTCAGTTTCCCGGGTGAGTTGTTGATCAATGATGTGGTCAAAGTCGGGCTGAACCGCTACCTTGCTATCTAGAAGGAACTAAGTCAGGAAATTCGGGAAAGGGATTCGATCAATTCTATTGTTGGTACACACCAACCCCATTTGGTAGCGAATCAGATGACCCATATTCACTTTTTTCCCAGTCATTAAGAATTAGAGCACACAAATCCTCTCTCGGCTAATTAAGGTGTCATGGGTGCACGTCAGTATCCGTGCATTAATCAGTTTCAGCCATACCTGTGTTTCAGCCTTCATCTTCTTCTTGGGAAACCTTTTATGACGATTAGTGGATCTATCCCGAATCCAGGCAGCCTTAGAATCAATCCCACAAAGTGTATGCCTCACTTATCTATAGTTAGGATAGCGGATAAATTGCTCTAGAGGCTCCACCGGAACATTTGGTGCTCCTAAGAACTCACATATGGCGTTGGTCGAGAATTCCACCAAGTGCCCACGAATTGGCACCAATTCTTCCTTGTCCTTAGGGTCAAACCCTGCATAGAATTCCAAGACTAAATTGAGGTTGATGTTGCCATGGTGTTTGAACACATATCCCAGACCAAATTCATAGATACTTCTCCAAATTGCTGGGAACTTAGTTCTAAGAGGACCCTCGCTGATAGCTCCTTCCGGGTGGACATGCTTGGGTTTGCAATGAGCATACCATTTCCTAGAGTGTGGTGGTATGCTGTTGACACCATATTCTCTTTGACCAACGGATTGCTGCCTCATAGCAGCCACATCAGCTACTGCTTCCTCACCAATCATACTAGAAGTATCATCTCCTCCCTTTCTTTTCTTTTGAGCTGGTGGGGGTTTTGATTTGGTTTTCGGCGGGGATGAAGATATGGCCTTTCCCTTGCCGGTGGATTTTCTGGAAAACATTGTTTTACCTGCACAATATATCAGTAATGAATTAGTGTCACCAAGTATATATTATCTGTTTTCGCACTTTGCGAAGGTTACTAAGACTTCACCTCGGCAAGTTTATGATAATTCATGCACATTGCTACCTAATAGCTTCTCGTGAGCCGCTTTTCATTTAAAATTTCATGTAATTCAAAATGTAAGGCGCCAGTAGTGTTTTTTCCCAGACTCGGGCTCCATATGGGACATGTATTTCCATTGAGGCATTACATCGATCACTTGGCTGGCACAATTGCCATGGGAGCTCGTATGGACTTGAGGGACTGCCTCATGTTCCCAAATCACTTTGGGTTTCCATAATACCACTTAATTTCACCATCTCAGCTCATTCCTAAAGGGTTTCGGGACTTGGGGTGCATAACACCATACAACACATTTCAAGAACTTCATAAACCCATAAAACTTCATCATGAACTCAAGGATAAACGTTTCACCAGCTCAAATTCGAGTGAGTAAAGTATAGGGTTAGANGACTTGAGGGACTGCCTCATGTTCCCAAATCACTTTGGGTTTCCATAATACCACTTAATTTCACCATCTCAGCTCATTCCTAAAGGGTTTCGGGACTTGGGGTGCATAACACCATACAACACATTTCAAGAACTTCATAAACCCATAAAACTTCTTCATGAAATCAAAGATAAACGATTTACCAGCTCAAATTCGAGTTAATAAAGTATAGGGTTAGAATCATACCTCACATATTGATGTGTGTTACCTGGATGAAGTGTACGACGAATTCTACCCTGTGTAGATCTTGTGTGTGTGGTGGTTGATAATGGGGTGTTAAAGGTGCTCAGATTTTTACGAAGTGAAGATGAGTGTGTCAAACTATGTGATTTGATGTGGGTATGGGAGACAACCAGTGTTTAGGTGTGTGCTTGAGAGTGAAAATTGCTTGAGAGAGAGTTGGAAGATGAAGAAAATCGGAAAAGTGAACTTACCTGGCGATACTCGTGCGTTTTAATCAAAAAGCCTGGGCACCCTGGCGTTAGCCAGGCGTTAACCCCNCAGATTTTTACGAAGTGAAGATGAGTGTGTCAAACTATGTGATTTGATGTGGGTATGGGAGACAACCAGTGTTTAGGTGTGTGCTTGAGAGTGAAAATTGCTTGAGAGAGAGTTGGAAGATGAAGAAAATCGGAAAAGTGAACTTACCTGGCGATACTCGTGCCTTTTAATCAAAAGGCCTGGGCACCCTGGCGTTAGCCAGGCGTTAAACACATAACACTATCCTACCCCTGGTGTTACCCAGGCGTTATCCCCTTATCGCCAACCTATCCCTGGCATTAGCCAGGCGTTTGGCTCTTAAAGCCAGCCATATTCCCAGCTTCCGTCATGCTAATACACTCCTCCTTTCATCTGAATTCACCTGCAAGCTCGTTAGTACCTACAATTACACTAAAATACTTCTAGGTAATCTAAGATTTACTAAGTATTGGGTCGCCTCCCAACAAGCGCCTTATTTAAGGTCGTGGCACGACTATTACAACAAATCGAAAGATTTCCTCCTATGAAGGGCCCGATTTAACGTCGCGGCACGACGCAACATAAAAGCTATTTAAGGATTGTCTGGTGTATTAGGTTCACCCAGGTGCACAATAGCCAACATATTGGCTTCGGTCATTCCTACATATCTTTTTAGTCTCTGTCCATTGAACTTGAAAGTATTAGACTCATTTTCAGCAGTAATCTCCACATCACCATAAGGAAATACATTGACCACTTTAAACGGGTCAGACCATCGGGTCTTGAGTTTACCCGGAAACATTCTTAATCTTGAATTATATAGTAAATTCTTTATCTCCTGGTCTGAAATCCTGGTCCACAATATTTTTATCATGAAGTCTGTTAATTCGTTCCTTCTACAACCTAGTGCTTTCAAATGCTTGGCTTCTGAATTATTCTAATTCTTGTAATTCTGAGATCTGATTTTCTCCAACAGTATCGAAATCCAGATTCAGCTGCTTCAATGCCCACCAGGCTCAATATTCTAGTTCGACGGGCAGGTGACAGGCCTTACAAAATACCAACTTGTATGGAGACATACAAATTGGTGTTTTAAATGCGGTTCTATAGGCCCAAAGGGAATCATCAGGTTTCTTTGCCCAGTCAATTCTTGTGGCGTTAACAGTTTTGGTTAGTACACCCTTTATTTCCCGGTTTGAAAACACAACTTGCCCGCTAGTTTGAGGGTGATATGGTGTTGCTACCTTATGACATACGTCATATTTAGCCAACAATTTTTCGAAAACCCGAATGCAGAAATGCGTGACTCCATCACTTATAATGGCCCTTGGTGTCCCAAAGCGGGTGAATATATTATTCTTTAAGAACCCCACCACCACTTTTGCATCATTGGTGGGGAATCCTTCCGCTTCTACCTATTTCGACATGTAATCTACAGCAACAAGTATATACTTATTGCCGTATGAGCTGACAAAAGGACCCATGAAATCTATCCCCTAAACATCGAACACTTCTACCTCTTGTATTGGATTCATTGGCATTTCATGACGACGGGATATGTTCCCCGTCCTTTGACATTCATTGCAGCATTTCACCTATTGATGGGCATCTCTGAACACATTGGGCAATAAAACCCGGCCTCCAACACTTTAGCTGCTGTTCAGACTCCTCCGAGATGTCCTCCATAAGGAGCTGCGTGACAAGCCTGCAAAATAGCACATTGTTCTATCTCGGGGACGCACCTCCGGATCATGTTATCTATGCAAATTTTAAACAAATAAGGTTCATCCCAATAGTAGTTACGGCTATCACGATAAAATCTTTTCTTTTGTACAGAGGAGAGCTCATAAGGGTCAATGCCGCATGCCAGGTAATTAGCAATGTCTGCATACCATGGCACCTATCTTACACTTGTGGCCAGCAGCTGCTCATCTGGAAAGGTTTCCAGAATATCCTCAGCCTCAGGTGCCTATTTAGCACCTTCGATGCATGATAAATGATGAGCGACTTGGTTCTCCGTTCCCTTACGGTCACGAATTTCCAAGTCAAATTCTTACAAAAGCAGCACCCAACGAATTAAATGGGGCTTAGATTCTCTTTTTTCAACCAAGTACCTAATGGCTGCATGATCAGTGTACACGATCACTTTTGACACGATCGGGTAGGACCTAAATTTGTCAAATGCAAATACTACAGCCAACATTTCTTTTTATGTTACCGTGTAGTTCAGTTGATCTCCACTCAATGTCCTACTTGCATAGTAAATTGGGTGCATTACCTTATCTTTTCTCTGGCCCAACACGGCTCCTACAGCATAGTCACTTGCGTCACATATGAGTTCAAATGGTTGCTCCCAATCGGGGGCAACTATAATTGGTGCAGTGACTAGCTGCTTCTTTAGCTTCTCAAACGCTACCCTGCAATCATCAGAAAACACAAATGGGTTATCTTTTTCGAGTAACTTACAGAGAGGATTGACAATTTTAGAGAAATCTTTGATGAATCGGCGGTAGAATCCGACATGTCCCAGGAAGCTACGAATAGCTTTGACTGACGTGGGTGGATGGAGTTTTTGAATCACTTCTACCTTAGCTTTATCCACTTGAATACCTTTACTCGAGACCAAGTGTCCCAAGACAATTCTCTCTTGTACCATGAAGTGGCACTTCTCCCAATTCAACACTAGGTTTGTTTCAATACACCTTTTTAAGACACGGTTCAAATTTTCTAGGCATTCATCAAATGAATTTCCCACCACTGAGAAATCGTCCATGAAGACCTCCATAATATCCTCCACCATGTCTGTGAAAATGGCCATCATGCACTGTTGGAATGTTGCAGGTGCATTGTAGAGGCCAAATGGCATTCTTCTGACAGAAAATATCCCATATGGGAATGTGAAAGAGGTATTTTCTCTATCCTCTGGGGCAATAGAAATCTGGTTGTACCCCAAATACCCGTCAAGGAAACAGAAGTGAGATTTTCCTACTAACCGGTCGAGCATTTGATCAATGAAGGGAAGTGGGAAATGGTCTTTTCGAGTGGCAAGGTTTAGATTTCTATAATCCATGCATATTCTCCAATCCGTAACAGTTCTAGTGGATATCAACTCATCTTTATCATTTCTTATGACTGTCATACCCCTTTCTTTGGTACACACTGTACTGGGCTAACCCAGTTGTTGTCGGAGTTAGGGAAAATTATTCCCGCATCTAACCACTTTATCACTTCTTTCTTTACCACTTCCTTCATATTTGGATTTAATCGTCTTTGGTGTTCCCTAGAAGGTTTGTGCCCCTCTTCCAAGAGAATTTTATGCATGCAATAAGCTGGGCTGATCCCTTTGATGTCTGCCAATGGTAGTCTTGCATTCAGGAGTACCTGTAATAGTTGTTATTCCTGCACATCTAACAATCCAGATGATATTATAACTGGTAATGTAGAGTTAGGTCCAAGAAATGCATACCTGAGGTGCGCTGGTAAAGGCTTCAGCTCTAACTTGGGTGGTACTTCAACTGAGGGCTTGGCTGGTGGGTTCTCTCTCTTTTCCAAGTGTAGTGGTTCAATTTCAGGAACACTCGACCATGTCCCTTTTCCATCCAATGATAATACTCATTATGCTAGTTCCTCACCGTTCATATCATCTAAGTTCATCAAACATGCAGCCAAAGAGTCCCCCAACATTTAAGGCTGCGTCATCTTCTTCCAGTATCACATTCACGACATCAATAAGAGAGCAGTTAGCGAACTCACTTGGTCGCCTCATAGACTTCTGCACGTTGAATGTGATTTCTTCATCATTGAGCCTCATCTTAAGCTCACCAGTCTCACAATTGATGAGTGCTCTGCCTGTGGCCAAAAATGGCCTTCCCAAGATTATGGGAATTTCCTCATCTACTCGGCAGTCTAGGATCACAAGTCAGCAGGGAATACAAATTTCCCCACTCGTACTAACACATCATCTAGAATACATGACAGTCTCTTTACCGTCCTATCAGCGAGTTGCAGAAGCATAGAAGTAGGCCTGGCTCTACCAATCCCCAGTCTTTTATATATAGCCAGTGGCATCATATTAATGATGACTCCCAAGTCACATAGGGATTTGGTGAAAGAGAAGTGGCCAATAGTACAAGGAATTGTAAAACTCCCCGGGTCAGCCAACTTGTCAGCAATAGGACGTGTCACCGCTGCACTACAAGTCTGGGTAAGAGTGACAGTAGTCAGGTCTTGGAGGTCGAATTTTCTGGACATTAGGTCTTTCATCATTTTATCATAGACAGGCATTTCCTTCAATGCATCAATCAATGGGATATTTACCTGTATCTGTTTTAGCATGTCCAAGAATTTCTTATATTGCTCATCCTTCTGATATTTTGCTAGCCTTTGAGGGAATAGAGCTGGTGCTCTTTTCTTTTCTGTTATTTGTTCTTTTTCCTTTTCCGCTATCACCTCAACTGCTGGCTATGGGATTTCCTCAAGTTCTTTCTCAGCTTCGCCTTGCTTATTAACTTCTCCTTCAGCTGGTTGCACTGTGCCCTTACTCAAAGGGATAGAGTCATCAATTTCATTAGGTACCTGTACCCGTATGTTTGTCTGTCTATTTTCATGCCTCTTTTCTTATTCTAGGTCCCAGTCTCTGCCATTGCGGAGGGTCACTGCCATTAACTGTTTTGGGCCTTAGTCCCTTGGGTTCACCTGAGTATCAGCAGGTAAAGTTCCGTGAGGACGCTTGTTAACTGCATTTGAAATCTGCCCCAACTGTACTTCAATATTTTTAATAGCTGCATCATGTGCATCTACTCTCTCACTGGTTTTGGTATTTGACCCGATCACCTACTACATCATAGCTTCCAACCGCAAAAACCCATCTTGTTGCTTTCCTCCCTGTTGATGCTGAGGAGGGTAGTATGATTGTTGATGATTCTGTTGGTTATAACCGTGTGGTCTCTGATATGCTGCTGCATTGCTTTGTGGTCTCACAACGCCCATATTTCCACTATTTTGCTGTTGGTGAGGTGGCCTATATAGTTGAACTTGTTGACCTCAATTCTGCCCCCCTTGTCTCTAACGTTCATAATTTGTCACATAATTCATATTTCCTAGATAAGGAGGGTTATCCCATTCTTCATTCCAGTGGTTACCAAGTGGTTGACTAATGCATGATGTGCATAAGCCCCAATTGGTTTTGTGTACGATGTGTACTTGCTGTTTTTGTCCTGATTCCTCCACCTTGTTAGTAAGTATACTCATTTGTGTTATCAAGGTGGCCACGTTCTTTGCAATAGTATTAGATAGATCAAATGGCACTGAATGAACTAAGGAGTAATCGGTGCATTCCTTGTTGTCCATCCTGAATTCTGTGCCATCTTAGCAAGTAAGATTTGACTCTCTCTCCACATTTTGCTCAGAAATGCTCCACCAGCCGAAGCATCAACATTTGCTTTAACAGTATCAGCCAAACCCATATAAAAATGCTGCCCAAACATTTGCTCTGGAATACCATGATGTGGACAGATAACCAGCATCCCCTTAAATCGTTCCCATGTCTCTTGCAGTGTTTCAACTGGTTTCTGTCTGAAGCTCAAGATTTCATCAATTTGTTGAGCAGTTTTGTTGGGTGGATGAAACGTGTTCACAAATTGCTTAACTAACTCCTCCGACGTTGTAATGGAGTTTATGGGGAGTGAGTTTAGCCAAATTTGGGCAACACCAGTCACTGAGAATGGAAACAACAACAGTTTTATTGCCTCCTGAGTGACGTTAGGCTGCCTCTGTGATTTGCAGATTGACAGGAAGTTTTTCAAGTGTTCTTGGGGGTCTTCAATGTATGACCCTGAGAATAGCCCTTTGTTGTGTAATAAGTGTAGCATATTATTTGTTATCTGAAAGGACTCCGCCTGTATCTGCGGAACCAGTATCGTTGTGGCCAAATTCTCAGTTGTAGGTTGTGCCCAGTAATATAGAGGAGCCTCTGCCCCTATGTGAGCGACTGGGTCTACCACGTCATCCCCATGATTGTTCCGGTTGTGTGCATCTTCCATGTCTGTTTCAATTTGTTCAATTTGTTGTTGACGTTTGCTTTTACGGTTTGTCCGGTTTATGGCCTTGAAAACTTTCTCAGGGTCTGATAAGGGTTCAAATACTTCACCAGTCCTTGATGAGTTTCTAGTCATGCACCTGCAACACGTTAGCAAACGTTAAATTTTCAATATAAAACGAGAATTTTTAAAGAAAATTTACTATATTTCAGAATTTTGTATTTCTTCCAACTCAATTGATAATACCGTTAATTCCAAGGCAACGGCGCCAAAATTTGATCATGCTCAACTATGTCTAATAAAAGACTAAACAGGCGTTGCAAATATAATCCTGGGTATTATGCCCAAAGTCGATCCCACAGGGAATTTACGTACCAATCAAGTCTTTAGAATACGCAACTTTTACTCAATCAATTCTCTTAAGACTTTTTAATATAAATTGGTGATGTTTTACTAGTTCTACAGACAATAATAATAACTAGCAATTACTAACAATGTGTTGTAAATAATGATGATACAGGTCTAAGGTTATGGTTTCCCCCGTTGGTGAACTTACTTCTCGGATACTTCTTATAGTTTGATTAGTTGTCTCTATCAATCATGAACACTCTATCTACCATAAATCTCTCTCAAGTAATTATGATAATTTACTAGACGCACTCTCTCAAGTTACGCTAGCTAGATTGCATTACAGTTCACTTTAGATTGCACCCGAGGTATCGTTATCTCTAATCCAACCTCTAAACCCTCGGTTATGACTTTCGTCTATACTCTGGGAGTGGTGTTGTTCTAACAATAAACTAATATACACTATCTCTCAAGTAGATACACACTAATTAGGCACAACTAATTGATGGCCATTCCATTAGCTACAATAAGAACGTAATTGAATGAATAGAGATGAACAATCAACCAAACTATATTAATATCACCATAAGTTGGTCCCCCAACGGGTTCCACCAAAACCCTATATTAAGAAAGTTAGCTACACATATTCATAAATATCAAATCTAAAATAACTTGCATAATTGAATTACAGAGTAATGAACTAAGGAGATAAAAATCAGTGTTTTTCCTTTGCTCAATAGTAATCCACAGGTTTTTCTTCACTTGGATGACTTCCTCTCTTCGAATCCCCCTTAAAGTTGTGTTTTGAGGTCTATTTATATGTTTTGGATAAACTCTAAACGTGTAGGAGACTTCTATTCCAACCGGAAGACACTTAAACTCTTCAAAATCTCGAATTTAGCCGGAACAGGGGCCTAGCGTTTGGGCCCTGGCGCCTGGCTAACGCTAGGCTACGGCTGGTGTTTCAGATCTAACGCCTGGCTAATGCCAGGCAGGGTCAGGCGTTTTAGCTCTAACGCCTGGCTAACGCCAGGCAGGGTCAAGCGTTTGGGCTCTGGCGCCCGGCTATAGCCCGGTGCACTCCTCCTCGCCTCTTGAGCTTATTTTCGATGTATTTGCATCCATTTAGCTCGATTTTCATCTCCAATTCACCTACACATGAGATAGACTCTATTATGCACATAAAAAGTATATTTTTATCATTAACGCACATAAAATGTAAGACATATAACATGTTAAACCATGAATTCTAGCCTCACATCATCTTTCCTCTAGTTTGTTGTAGGAGACATTGAATTTAGCACTTATAGACAGTTCGTGAGTTTGTGACTCCAGGTTTTGGGGAATTATTGCGAAGTTGTATTATGTTGTTTTTATTTAGCTTTGAAACTTTATCTACTTCCGCTGTTAAATTGTGTACTGTTTTTAGCTTATTCTTTCAATTCGGTGTTATTCATGTTAGTTTAACTGTACACGTTGGTTTGTCTAGCGGGTTCAATGTTAGATGCCATCACGGCCCGAGGTTGGGATTTCGGGTCGTGACATATACAATAACCAACTCTCAAAATATACACAGAATTTCCCAAGACCCAGAACATCATAAGTCACAAGCTTCTAAGAATTTGTCTAATTGTTCTATACATCAGTATCTAGAAGAAGTAAAGGAAGAACAACATAAAAAAGAAAGAGGGGGAATATGAGGTCTGCGGATGCAGACAGATGTACCTTGAAGTCTCCATAGCAGCACCGAATATGCAACTAAAAGCAAGGATGATAAGAGGTACCTGGAACTGCACACAAAAACATGTGCAGAAGAGTAGTGTGAGTACACCATAATGGTACCCAATGAGTGATAAGCCTAACCTCGGTCAAGTAGTGAGGAGGAAAGATCAAGGCCTACTGGTGTATATAAAATAATTAAGGCAAGAAAATGTTGTAATGTAACAAAAGACCGAAATTAAACAAAGAGGAAATCCATAGAGAAGTAACAGTACAGACACACAAGGATAAATAGTGGGGATCTCCCGAGCTACAGTCTCGTAGTGTTACCACCCAATTTAGGATCATGACCGGCACTTAGGAGGAAGTGCCCCCAAGTAAGCCTCATCGGTATTTTACAGAAAATCAGATAGAGTTTCCCCTTTTTTTGGACTATCTCAGAAAAATTTTCCTGTCTCAAATCAATAACCAAACATCCTAATAAAATACCAAATAATGGAAAACTTATCGATTAAACAAAACAAGTCTCCACCATTACTAATCAACCCACTAACAACCATAAATACTAATTTATCTCCAACTTTGATAATAAAGAACGATACTCAACATAAAACTATAATAACAAAATATTACTCATGACACTAAAATACTGACTATGGAGGGACTAAAAGAGTTCAAAGGAAAGACTATAGCAATAAATAAAATCTTCTCCCACGCGAACAAGTGCGAAGCTCACCAAGAACTATCAACTTGTGCACTCTAATTAACTAAATTCTCGCCCGCGTTAACTGATGTCTCTGTAAAATAATTAGTGGGGAATGAGTCGCTAGATCAATGAGTAATCACACTTAACCACAACCATTTTGGGACAAGTCAAAACGTTCTAGTATCTCAAACAAAAAATAACATAAAAATACCCTTTCGAAAACAATAATCAATTTTCACTCTCTTCATGACTTTCTTGTAGTATAATACAATTAACAATTCAGTAATGAACTGGATAACCATTGTATAATATCAATATTCACATTTAGGAGGTTACAATGAATGGATCATGTAATCAGTATAATTGTGGACTTCTCCGCAAGAAGTAATAAAATAATAGTAGTCCCTACTCGAGGGAAATCGGTAACAGTATGCTAGTTCTACCTTCCCACTAGCAAGGGCTGTAACAGTAATTGGTAATTACAAGGTGCACCAGGTCTAACGAACTCGTCGTTAGCTACGGGATCCTTCAGTGTCTACTTCCATTTATACTTGTCTCTGTAATCCGAATATATTCGTAGAAAATATTTTAACACAATATAGGGAATTTGGTTTCTTATCAAATTATATAATTTCATTTCGATAACAGTAAATTCAAGTAACGGCAAAACAAATCTAGTGACAAAGGAAATATTTAAAACCACGTAATCATCTCAAATAACTATTTCGGTATCATATCGAGTAAAAGACTTGTCCCAGATGCAACTCAAAATAACCGATAACATATTCATATTAAAAATAATCTGTAAATCATGCAAGTTATGAAGACACAAATTGCGGTAAGATTACTACTCACAATACTCGTGCCGAAATACCAATGCTTTACCTCGAGAAATTCGTATAACTTTATCCAATCAATCTATAATTACATACTATCGATCTCATGTTAATTTCCTTATTTTAGCTAATTCATAACTAATTTAGAATACCCAGCCCTTGGATTTTATGTTTGACTCTTAATTTGTCAATTTATACTTACTCAGGCTACCGGAAGTTGAGAATACTTCAAAAATTACTAAATACAACCTATTCATATGATATACCCAGTTAATTCACGGAAAAGTGTCATGAATTTCTACAAATTTCCTTAGCTTTATCTTTCAAATTCTTAATCTAATTCCAAAATTATATCTAATCAGTCATATCAGAATTATGTATATAAAATTACATTGTCTTAAAAGAGAAAGAAATTCATGTAACTACCTGGAGTGTATTGCTGAAACCCAAGGAATTGTATGCCAAAGATTAGATGAAACACGATCTTCGGCGCTAAAGAAACACCCGAGACTCTCTTTCTTTTGTTTTTCCCGTTCGATGTTGTCTTCCTTTCCTTATATGGATTTTTTTTTCTTCTGAAACCCTTTGTTTCTGTCTGCGTTTCCCCTTCCCCTAATCCCTTCCAATTTGGCAGATAGATGTTTGATTTGTTTTTTCCTTTTTTTCTAACCCTTGTAATTTGTCACGTTAATGGGCTAAGCCCACTTGTATTCTTTCTTCTTTTTGTTTTGTTTAAATAGTTTCATTGTTTTTTTTAGTAGTTAGTTCTTATAATTATTATTGTTGTTGTTGTGTTGTTGTTGTTGTTATTATTATTATTATTATTATTATTATTATTATTATTATTATTATTATTATTATTATTATTATTATTATTATTATTATTATTATTATTATTATTATTATTCTCATGACCATACGCCCTTATTAAAAAATATAGGGTATTACACGTAGTCCCAAAAGTAAATATACAGGGAGAACTCTTGAAGTACTACCTCGTAGTCTCAAAAGTAAATATGCAAGAGGATTTCCAAGGATACCGCCCCGTAGTCCCAAAGTACATATGCAGGGGGATCTCCTGGGATACCGTACTGTAACAACCTGGCCGGTCGTTCCGAGTGTTTAGCCCCATTTTACCCATTTCGGCTTCATTTTGTGTTGTTAAGCTCATTTATGGTGTGCTGGGTTGGTTGGCTCGGGTTCGGAGTGGTTCTGGAGAGAAATGAGACACTTAGTCTCTTAAGTTGGTGATATGGTCGGAAAAGTCAACTGAAAGTTGACTTATAGGTAAATGATCTCGGAATATGGTTTTTGTGGCCCAGATAGCTTCTCTAGGTGATTTGGGACCTAAGAGTGTGTTCGGAATGTTATTCGGAGGTCCAGAGTAGAATTAGGCTTGAATTGGCGAAATTGGATTTTTGGTGATTTTCGGTCGACAGTGGAAAATTAGCTATCGGGGTCGGAATTGAATTCTGAAAGTTGAAATAGGTCTGTAGAGGTATTTGGGATGTGAGTGCAAATTTTCAGGTCATTCGGACGTGGTTTTATTGGTTTCGGTATTGTTGTCTAATTCTGAAAGTTTTGAAATCCTTGGGCTTGAATTATTGATTGATTTGATGTTATTCGGGGCGTTCCGAGGGTTCGACTAAGTTTGGGTGATTTTATATAAGGAATTTGTATTTTTGGTTGGGGCCCAGAGGGGCTCGGGGTAATTTCGGACTGTCATCGAGAGGTTTAAGATTGGAAAAATGCAGCAAAGCTGCTGCTAATGCATGGCTTCTGGTGTGGCCGCATCTGTGGATGAGGAGCCGCAAGTGTGTTACCACAGGTGCGGTTGGCCTGGCGCAAATGCGAAAATGGGAGACTGGCTCAAGGGCACATGCGCAAAAGCTTGGTCGCACCCTGCGAGCCCGCAGGTGTGAAGGGAGGACCGGAGATGCGGAAATGGGAGTTTAAGCCATTTTCGCAGGTGCGCACCTGGGACCGCAGGTGCGAGTCCGCAGGTCCGAGATTTTGTCCGCAGGTGCGGGAAATACTAGGCAGAACCTATAAATAGATGCCTTCGCGAAATTTGGTCATTTTTCCTCCATTGTTGATGGATTTTTGAACTTGGAGCTGGATTTTCAAAGGGAAATAAGTGTGTTCAGTGAGGTAAGCTACTTGGACCTTATATCTTGTGTTTATGGAGTTTATTCCATTATTTAATCATATTTTATGGAAAAATTTGGAGACTAGGGCTTGAAATTTGAGAGTATAAATTGGTGTATTTGGTATGTATGAACTCAGGAGAGTGTAAGGATTCTGGTTTTGTGATTTCTATTGGAAACCAAGACGTGTGCCCGGGGGTCGGGTTTGCCAATTTCAGGTTTTTTGATGTAAATTGATTATTTTCGAGTGGTGCTTTGTTCCTTTGGAATATTTTGATGATATGAATATGTTTTGAATAGATTCGGGGCGTGTTGAGGCCAAGTAAAGAGGCAAAGGCATCACCGGATTAGGATTTTAGCCGGTTTTGAGGTAAGTAACGATTGTAAATCTAGACACGAGGGTATGAAACCCCGGTATTTCATATTGTTTTAATAAATGAGGTGACGCACATGCTAGGTGACAGGCGTTTGGGCGTGCACCGGTATGTATTTTGACTTGGTCCGTCCTGTATCTACTATTAAGCAGCGTATTTGACTGGAAATCATATGTTATCCCGTGTTTTTGAGATTATTAGTATGTTTTGAGCTGTAAGCCATGTTTGGGGCGTTGTGCCAACCTGTTTGGACCCTCAGCGGTATTTTTACTATTATCCCCACACTGTTTTGATTTGAAAGCATATCCTTAGTCATGATTTTTCCTGTTTCCTGTTTCATTCAATTTCACTACCCTATTTTAAACATATAAAAAATTATTTTGGGCTGAGTCCCCCGATTTTACTGAAACGCCCGAGTGGCTGGTGAGGTTGATGACTAATTGAGGCCGAGGGCCTGATTGTGAGGATATATGGATCGGGTTGCATGTTGCCGAAATATATATATCGAGCTGCATGCCGCAACGATATAAAGCTTGGGCTGTAGGAGCCCCTCCGGAGTTTGTACACCTCCAGTGAGCGCAATCGACTATTTATTGATCAGGCTGTACGCCAACGATATTATATGGTACCTATTGAGCATGAGTACTGAGTGTTAGTGCTGATTGATGAGAGTTGAGTCACGAGTGACTGAGAGGCTTGCCCTAGAGGCTTAATTTTGAGTGATATTGTGCCCGAGGGGCTTATTTGTTATGAAACTATTTTTTTCACTCTTCTTTACATCTTAGCCTCTAAATGATAAATATTGAACCTATGTTTTATTCGAGATTTAAAACGGGAAAACTGGAGTTTTATAAAACTTTTGGGACGTAGATTTCCTGACTTGATTTATGTACTTCCACTGATATTTATTATATGAATTCATCTGATTTTAAAAGATCGTCACTACACTCAAGTCTTTATTTATATTTGTTACTTATTGAGTTGGCGTACTTACGTTACTCCCTGCACCTTGTGTGAAGATCCAGGTGCCAGGACCGAGTGAGATTTAATTCATCCTCATTGGAGCATTTATCAGAGACTGTGAGCTAGCTGCACGACGTTCGCAGCCCCACCCTTCTCCTTCCTATTTCATCATTATTTACATTCCCTAGACTTGTTGTATTAAGGAAATCGTGTCAAATTGTGTGTTCCTTTTGGTTGCTCACGACTGTTGACTCTGGGTATTGAGATATTGTTTAGATGTTTTCCTTTGATTATCCGTACTTGTGAAGTATTAAAAGTTGGAAGTTTTATGATAAATCGCGTTATAGAATTAAATGAAAAGCCCCGTATGTTATGCACATCAAATTGGCTAGCCTAGTATCCTGATAGGCGCCATCACGGCCAGTTTAGATTTGGGGTCATAACAAGTTGGTATTAGAGCCTAGGTTACATACGACTCATCGGTCATGAGCAGGTTCAATAGAGTCTTGCAGATCGGTGCAGAGACATCTGTTGATCAGTCACATTCTTGAATTCTTGTCGTGCGAATCTGTTGATTTTGGTAACTAAACTTCTATTATTTCATTCTCTCACAAATGGTGAGTACATGAACTAACGGACAGGGTGATCAGTCACTAGTGGGACCTATGAGGGTTCGAGGCCGTGGTAGGGGTAGAGGTGCAGCCCGCGCAGCTGCCGGGGCGATACCCATAGACCCGCTTGTTGTTTTGATCAGGTCCCAACCACAGATGTTCCGATTGGACTAGCTAGGCACTAGCTGTGCCTATTGTTATTCCAGATCTCCAGGAGACCTTGGTCCAGATTCTGACCGCATGCACTAGTCTTGCTCAGGCGCTCCCTGTGTCTACTTCAGCCGATACTTCTCAGGCGGGGGTGGCACTCAGACTCCAGCTGCCCGTACACCTGAGCAGGTTATTCAGGGACTTCAGACACCAGAGGCAGTTCCAGCCCAGCCGGTTGCACCAGCCCAGGATTTTGTGGTTCTAGCTATGGTTGACGATGAGCAGTGCAGGTTGGAGATATTTGGTAGACTTCGGCCCGCGACGTCTAGTGGTGAAGAGGGTGAGGATTCCTAGAGTTTCCTATACAAGTGTTAGAGGATGCTTCGCACGACAGGGATATTGGAGACCAGTGGGGTCTCGTTTACTACCTTCCAGTTCTCAGGAGCTTCATTTACTTGGTTGGAGGCTTATGAGAGACGTAGGCCCGTTGGTGCAGTAACCCTTACTTGGCATCAGTTTTCCACTTTCTTCTTAGAGAAGTATGTTCCACGGTCCCGAAAAGAGGAGCTGTGCAGGCAATTTGAGCAGCTGCGTCAGAGTGATATGACAGTGTCGCAGTATGAGATGAGGTTTTCTGAGATTGCTCGTCATGTTATTTGGTTGGTACCTACAGAGGAAATAGGATCAGGAGATTTGTGGATGGCCTCTCATATCAGCTTCGTATTATTATGACCAGAGAGAGGTTATGGTGTACTACTTTTGTACAGGTTGTTAATATTACCCGAGAGATTGAGTCGGTTCATTGCCAAGAGCGAGATCAGAGGGAGGCCAAGATGCCTCGAGGATCTGGTAGTTTTGGTGGTGTTCCTTCGGGGGGACAATTCCAGCACGGCAGAGGCGTCCATTCAAGCAGGCTCAATCAGACTGCTCATGTTATCGTGGTGGATCTACTAGTCGTGGTCCTCACAGTTCACATCAGGGGCACCCATTATTCTATCCTCTTCCAGCCTAGAGTTCATCTCGAGCACCATCGGTTCAGGACTCATCTATGCCTGATTCTTCCAAAGGTTATCCTGGTGCTAGGGGTTCCCTTCATTCCCCGTCTCCAACACCGGGAAGTTGTTACGAGTGTGGAGAGTTTGGACATATGAGGAGACAATGTCCTCGTTTTCTTGGGGGTCCATCTCAGCAGAGAAGTCAGCCCTCGACCTCAGCTCTAGTTACTTCACCACCCGCCCAGGCAGCGAGGGGTGGGGGTCAGGCAGATAGACGTCGCCTTAGAGGGGGAGGTCGATCCGATGGAGGTCAGGCTTATTTTTATGCACTTCCAACCATACTAGATGTTATGGCATCAGATGTAGTGATTATAGGTATTTTTTCAGTTTGCCACCGAGATGTTTCAGTCTTATTTGATCCTGGTTCCACGTATTCCTAGTTTCATCTCATTTTGCCCACTTTCTAGATATACTTCGTGAGTACATAGTCACATTTGTTCATGTGTCGAATCTGGTGGGCGATACTATAGTTGTGGACTGAGAGTATCAATCGTGTGTGATATCTATTGGGGATTTGGAGACCCCAGTGGATCTGTTATTGCTTAGCATGGTTGAGTTTGATATGCTATTAGGCATGGATCGGCTATCTCTATATCATGTTGTTTTAGATTGTAATGCTAAGACTGTGACCTTAGCGATGCTGGGATATCCGAGAGCCAAGTGGAGAGGTTCTATTGATTATGTGCCTAGTAGGGTGATTTCATACCTGAAGGCTCAGCGTATGGTAGAGAACGGATGTTTGTCTTATTTGGCCTTTGTGAGGGATGTCAATGCTGAGAATCTCACTATCACTTATATTCATGTAGTCCGCGATTTTCCGGATGTATCCCCTGCAGATCTGACGGGCATGCCGCCCGATAGGGATATTGATTTTGGCATTGAGCTCGTGCCGGGCACTCAGCCTATTTCTATTCCACCGTATCATATGGAACAAGCACATTTACAGGAATTGAGAGAGAAGCTTCATGAACTCCTAGAAAAGGGGTACATTTTGCCTAGTGTGTCACCTTGGGGTGCACCGATGTTGTTCGTGAATAAGAAGGATGGTTCCACGAGGATGTGTATTGACTACAGGCAGCTGAACAAGGTTACAGTCAAGAATAAGTATCCCTTGCCTCGCATTGATGATTTGTTTGACCATATTCAGGGAGCTAGGGTGTTCTTTAAGATTCATTTGAGATCCGGGAATCATCAGCTGAAAATTTGGGATTCAGATATTTCCAAGACGGCTTTCAGGACCCGCTATGGCCATTATGGGTTATTGGTAATGTATTTTGGGCTGACTAATGCCCCAGCAGCGTTCTTGCATATGATGAACAACGTAGTTTCAGCCATATTTGGATTCCTTTGCTATTGTGTTCATTAATACATCCTGGTGTATTCTCGTAGCAAGAAGGAGCATGCTCAATATTTGAGGGTTGTATTGCAGAAATTGAGGGAGGATAAGCTTTATGCAAAGTTCTCCAAGTGTGAGTTTTGGCTTGGCTCAGTAGCTTTCTTGGGGACGTGGTGTCCAGCGAGGGTATCCAGGTTGATCCGAAGAATATAGAGGCGGTGTAGAGTTGGCCCAGACCGTCCTCAGCTACAGAGATTAGGAGTTTCCTTAGTTTGGCGGGATATTACCGTCGCTTTGTGGATGGGGTTTCTTCTATTGCTTCACCCTGGACCAGATTGACTCAGAAGGATGCTCTGTTCAGGTTGTCAGATGAGTGTGAGGAGAGCTTCCAGAAGCTCAAGACGGCTTTGACCTCATCTCTAGTGTTAGTATTTCCATGAACTTCAGGTTCTTATACCGTGTATTGTGATGCCTCGAGGATAGGAATTAGTTGTGTTTTGATGCAGGATGGTAGGGTGATTGCCTACGCCTCGTGCCAATTGAAGACTCATGAGAAGAATTATCTAGTGCATGATCTCGAGCTAGCAGCCATTGTTCACGCCTTGAAGATTTTGCGTCATTATTTGTATGGGGTTCATTGTGAGGTTTTTACTTATCACTGTAGCCTGCAACATTTATTTAAGCAAAAGGATCCGAATTTGCGTCATAGGAGATAGTTGGATCTTCTCAAGGACTATGATATCACTATTCTATACCATCCGGGGAGGGCCAATGTAGCGGCTGATGCCTTGAGTCGCAGAGCAGAGAGTTTGGGGAGTCTAGCATATCTTGTAGTAGTAGAGAGACCCTTAGCACTTGATGTTCAGGCCTTAGCGGATCAGTTTGTGAGGTTGGATCTATCAGAGCCCCGACGGGTATTGGCCTGTGTAGCTTCTAGGTCTTCTCTTTATGATCGCATTAGAGAGCGCCAGTATGATGACCCAAACTTGCTCATTCTTCAGGATAAAGTCCGGCGAGGTGATGCCAGGGATGTAGTTATTGGTGATGATGGTGTTATGAGGATGCAGGGTCGGATATGTATGCCTAATGTAGATGGGTTTCAGGAGTTGATTCTTTGGGAGGCCCACAACTCGCACTATTCCATCTATCCAGGTGCCGCGAAGATGTATACGGATTTGAGGCAACATTATTGGTGGAGGCGGATGAAAAAGGATATTGTTTGATTTGTAGCTCGGTGTGTCAACTGCCAGCAGGTAAGGTATGAGCACTAGAGGCCCGGGGGATTGCATAATGGGTTGGTTATTCTTGAGTGGAAGTCGGAGTGGATCACCATGGACTTTGTAGTCGAGCTCTTAAAAACATCGAGGAGGTTCAATGCTATATAGGTTATTGTGGACCGGCTGACCAAGTCCGCTCACTTCATTCATGTTGGTACTGCTTATTCTTCGGAGCGGTTAGATGAGATTTATTTCTTGGAGATTGTTCGGTTGCATGGTGTGCCAAATTCCATCATTTCTGATAGAGGTACCCAGTTCACATCGCAGTTTTGGAGGTCCGTGCTGAGAGAGTTGGTTACTGAGGTTGAGTTGAGCACAACTTTTCATCCTCAGACGGATGGGCAGTCCGAGCACACTATTCAAATACTAGAGGACATGTTGTGCACTTGTGTTATTGACTTTGGGGGTTCATGGGACCATTTTCTGCCACTCGCGGAGTTTGCATATAATAATAGTTATCATCCGAGTATTTAGATGGATCCATATGAGGCTCTATATGGGAGGAGGTGTAGGTCTCTGGTTGGTTGGTTTAAGCAGGATAAGGCCAGACTCTTGGGTACGAATTTGATGCAGGATGTTTTAGATAAGGTGAAGTTGATTCAGGAGCAGCTTCGCATGTCGCAGTCGAGGAAGAAGAGTTATGCGGACCGGAAGGTCCAAAAAGTATCTTTCATGGTTGGGGAGAAAGTCCTGCTGAAGGCGTGTTGGTTCGGGATGAGCAAGGTACGCAATTCTTTGTATAGTATGTGAGTGGAACCCTGGGAGATGCTGAAACCAGGTATCCACGCTTAGAAAAATTAGCGCTTGCATTAATAAGTGCATCTCGAAAATTGAGGCCTTATTTTCAATGTCACGGTATATCTGTTTTAACGACGTATCCTCTTCGAAATATATTGCACAAACCCGAATTGTTGGGCTGATTAGAAAAATGGGCCATCGAACTCGGGGGATATGATGTCGAATATCAGCCCCAAACGGCTTTCAAATCCCAAATTTTGGCGAACTTCGTGGCCGACTTTATGCGTGCCCGAGGTAGAAAAAGAACTTCTACAAAAAATAGGCACAACATCGGGGGTATGGACCCTATTCATCGACGGTGCCTCGAACGCGAAAGGATCCGGGCTCGGCATAGTTCTGAAGCCACCTATGGGTAGCTTGATTAGACAATATATAAAAAATTCAAAGTCCACTAACAACGAAGCCGAATATGAGGCTATGATTGCAGGTCTTGAATTTTCCAAAGGCCTAGGAGGTGAAATCATCGAACCAAAATGTGATTCTCTTCTAGTAGTAAATCTGGCGAATGGGAGCTTCGAGGTTTGAGAAGACAGGATGCAACGATACCTAGATAAACTTCAGGTCACTTTGCGTTGCTTCAAAGAATGGACTCTGGTCCACATACCTTGACAGCAAAATAGCGAGGCCGATGCACTCTCAAACCTCGGATCATCCATCGAGGAAGATGACATACTCCCTGGGGCTGTTGTTCCGCTATCCAAATCGGTGATTAAAAAAGGTCATACCTAAATCAACTGTACCAACCTGACATGGGATTGGAGATATAAGTACATCGATTATTTGGGAAGTGGAAACTACCCACGGACCCAAAAAAATCAAGGGCCCTTCGGGCCAGAGCAGCTCGATTTTCACTCGACAAGAATGGAACTCTGTACAGGAGGACCTTTGACGGCCCCTAGAAGTATGATTATGGCCGGGATACATTGATTAAGTGCTCCGATAAATCCACGAGGGCACTGGTGGAAATCATTCTAGTGTCGATTCCTCAATTCAAAAGGTGATCATAGCATGTTATTATTAGGACAACACGGAAAGGGACACCAAAGAAGTCGTCCGAAAATGCGACAAGTGTCAAAGATTTGCACCAATGATCCACCAACCCTTCTGAGATAACCTGTGATAAAGGGAAGTAGTTCATCGGAGGCAAAGTAACAAATTTTTTCGAAGATCACAAAATCAAAAGGATCCTATCAACGCTCAACCACCTATGTGCAAATAGTCAGGCCGAGTCCACAAACAAGACCATCATTCAAAACTTGAAAAAGAATTTAGAAAATGTGAAAGGAAAAAGGAGAGAAATGTTGCCCGAGGTGCTATGGGCATATCGGACAACCTCTAAATCATGCACGGGAGAGAAACCGTTCTCTTTGGTATATGGGTCCGTGGCTTTAATACCAGTCGAGGTCAGAGAGCCAAGTGCTAGATTCCGACATGCCACCGAGGACGCAAACAATTAGGCCATGACTACAACCCTCAAACTATTAGATGAAAAGTGAGAAGCTTTACTGGTCCGGATGGCTGCCCAAAAACAAAGGATCAAAATATACTATAATAGGAGAACAAACCTCCGACATTTCGGGAACAAATCTTTAAAGGTCAAATCTTTAATCAAAATCCCGAAGTCAACCAAAAATTTAAACCCGGGCTTGCACCTCGAAACTCGACGAAACTCACAAAATCCGATAAGCCATTCTATTTAGGGTCCAACCATACTAGCTTCACTCAAATACGACTCCGAATCAATATTCAAAACTCAAAAATTTACTTTATGAAATTTTAAACCAAACCCCCAAAATTTCACTTTGAAATCATCAATCAAATGCCAAATAGAAAGATGGATTAATGAAATATAACAATCGAGTATAGAACACTTATCCCAATCCATGTGCTGAAAATTGCTTCCAAAATCGCCCAAATCTGAGCTCCCCAACTCAAAATATGACCAAATGAACAAACCCTCGATATTATGTGCTTCTGCCAAATGTTCTGCCTCGTTTCATGTGCCAAACAATCTTGAAAGTAGCTTTTGATGCCTCCAATGATTCCTCGTGAAATTCCATTCAAGCTAGGTTTTTGAATCACTCCATTTGACCTTATAATGAAGGAGATGTGTTGGTTTCAATATTAGAAAATAGTGCATATTTTTAAATATAAATTCAGTGGCAACTTCGTAATTAATCTGAAAAAAATCTAACAACCCAATTCTTAATAAAATGACCATAAATTCCTCATAGGATGTCGAAATTCGATTATTCTTTTTGCCATGGCTTTATAACTACGATACATATCTAATGATTCAATGAAAAAAAATTGCATCTTATTTCTTACGATATGGACCTACTCGAGGCCTCAAACATCACGTCTCAAATAGGATTTAATGAACTTTGAATCTTTCAACTTCCAAAACTTGTGCCGAACCGTATCAAATCAGTCGGAATGAACTCAAATTTTGCACAAAAGTCCCAAATGAAATAAAGAAGTTGTACCAATTTCTGAAACAACAATTCGAACTCGATATCATCAAAGTCAACTCCTAATCAAATTATGAATATTCCAAACTTTCAAATTGCCAACATTCGCTAATAAGTGCTAAAACTTTCTAGAAATACTCAAACAAAATTTTGGGCATACGCCTAAGTCCAAAATCACCATTTGGACCTAATGGAATCATAAAAATTCTGATATGAGGTCAAATACTAAAAGTCAAACTTGGTAAACTCTTTCAGCTTAAAGCTTCAATCATGAAATTCATTCTTCCAAACTAATTCCCAAACACCTAAAAACTGAAGCCGATGATACACACAAGTCATAATACATCATACGGAGTATCTCATTCCCTCAAACAACTGAGCGAAGAGTAAATGCTCAAAATGACTGGTCGAGTCATTGCACTGAACTAATGTAAGGCAGTGTAGAAATGACAGTAATGAAACTGAAACAACAATTACCATATCAAGGTTCTACACGGAACTAAGCAAATAGTGCAACACGAAGAAAGACAATTATTTATATTCTAAGGAAACAACAACCAAAGTGCAAAAATAGAGAAATGCCAACAATAGTCACAACTGAGGTACCGCCTCGTAGTCTCAAATCACAAGAATAAATCACAATATTCCTTTATATTTCCACGTGATCTTTTACATTTAGTTTCGAATATCATTTTTCCGAAATAACATCCCGCGTTTTACCCACCTTATCACACCGCATGACTTCTATTAGTTCCCCTACTAGCGACGCGTATCAAGCGCACCTTATCTCACCGCATGCGTTTCAACTCCAAAACCATATGCCACTTCATGCGTATCAATATCACAACATATATAAAATCGCAACTCATGTGCCCAATATCACAACTTGCTAGAGAAACCAAACAATAACAGTATTTTCACAGTAAAGAGCCCATGGCTCAACCGCAATGAACACAAGAGTCTCAACAAAACCAATCGGAATAAACAACTCAACATAATGGTATTTCACAACTTAAAACTTTTCCTCAATGTGAATCACGACCTTTATATTTCAATACCAATTTCAACAATAAGATATTCTGAAATTTAGCAACTTCATGTAAATAGTTCAACGATCAAATAATGAATACGGGATAAAAGAAATAATAACTTCAATTAGACATGTAGGGAAATTAGCATGTAAGAGATAAGACAAGTGGATATTTGAAAATAGACTAAAAATGATGACTATAACATGTAAAGCCAACTTAATTACGGCATGAAAGGAATCTACATTGATAAAACTGGTAGTTTTCGCATTTAGCCCATGTACACACTCGTCACCTTGCGTACGTGGCTTTCACATATCACAATTATCACAACCAACACAAATCCTAAGGTGTAATTCCCCCACAATGTTAGGCAAGTCACTTACCACAAATCACGCTAAATCAAATCTCGCCCAAATTAACAATCTGCCATCGAAGAAAACCACACACGAACGCGAAACATTGTCGCATCAAGATACTCGATTGCGGAACACACAACGTTGTCACGCTCCAAATTCGAGGGACGCGACTGGCACTCAACCGGGTGACCCCCAGTCAAGAGAACCCAATTTTCCTTTCCTACCCAATGCGTTTTCCCGTGTTTATAACATATATTATTTATGTGGAACGGTGAGACAAGCTTAAAAGTGTGTGATTACCACATTAAGTCAAATTCATGTATATTATATACGCCACTTTCTTATACGGAACACGATTACAAATACATACAGTCACTACCCAAAATATACATATACACCCACGTAGTGTCTACGAAACCTCTAAGAGTACTAGGGACTTATAGAATATTTGCCGGCAACAAGGCCCCGGCTATACCTTACAATACGTAATACACTCAAAATGAGAAGGCCCGAACTACACATGGCCCCGAGAGGAAATGGGGCTCACTAGTACAACTGAGAAGGATGAAGAGAAGGCACCACTAACGGCGAGCTGAGCAACCTGCTATGGATCCACCTACATCCATATAAATGATGCAGCGCCCCCAGCAAAAGGGACGTTAGTACTGTGGAATAGTACTAGTATGTATAAACAAACTTTATCCCAAGAATAATCAAGCAATACACACTTAAGGAGGAACATTAGAACCAATTAATAGATGAACGTAGAAGGACACAACAAAAATCACAGAAGATGCACAATCTCTCCGTTTTCCCTTTCAACATCATCATATTCAAGAGCTTATAGCTTTGCATTTCGGCAGTGATAACGATCACATTTCATCCTTTTACCTCGGCCACCCTTATTACCTCGGTCACCATTATCACCATAGCCCATCATCCTTATTACTTTGTGTTGCGGCATGCAACCCGACCCCGCCTGACAATTTTAATGCACAACACAATCACAAACAATTTCATCAGTAGAATCACCAATTCAAGGAATACAAATTCATATGAACGACTCATTTATTTGGGCCCAAGGCACCATAACAGCTATCAAGTAGAAATTTCATGAACACGGTGTTGCCACATTCGCTCAATTCAGTTACACTATTTCACAATACTCTTTTTCATTACTTTCCACGTATGTCTTTCAACTATTTTACACATTCCCACATTTGGTCACATTATCAATCTTTCGTTCATTGCCCATCAAGCACATTTTACAACAGCACAGTAGCATGACAATCAACCAAGATGAATCAGAGAATAAAGGCTCACGTCTTAACAGGTATGAACAGTCAATTCACATATTTTCAAACAAGGTACACATACCACATACTCGAACCCAACAAGAGGATTCTACGAAGGTTAATGTTAGCCATACATACCTGGCGTTGAAATTCCTTTTTAACTTTTACTCACAAATCACTGGACCGACTAGTACCGTCAGTGTAGTGCACAATTAAACATATTCAACTCAGAATTGGAAACCATGCATACAATTTGAACTCTTTTTAAGCATTTATCAACTGCTATATGACTCCCCCCTTAGATTGCCAACCCCTTACTTGTGAACTTTACCCCAACCCGCTTCCTCTTACTAGATTATGGACATGAATGATCATGCATGCAAGGTATAAAGTTATATTTTCAAGAATCAATTAATGAGAGTCCCCCTTTTGTTGAAAATCAGAAAACTAACGAAAAGGTTTTGGGGATTCTTACCTATTAGAATGAAGAAGAAGATGATTACTCGAAATTCCCAGGCCTGAGTGACTTTGAAAATTGAATTGGTAAAGATGAAGCTTTCTCTCTCAAGAACCCTCTCTCCCCTCTCTCTAATTTTGTTCAGAAAATGGTTAAAATTGAAGGGGAGGGGTGTTTTAGTAAACTGGGGTCGGGTTTTAAAAATTAGAAAAATAGGGCCCGACACAAGAATGCGGTCAAGAATGCGATCGCATTCCTGACATGCGGTTCGCAGATCCGACCGGACAATGGCCCTCAAGATGGTCGAAAAATCCATAACACACTGCCCAGGTATGCGACCAATTATGCGGTCCGCATACACGTTATGTGATCGCATACTGGACCACATAGTTGACTTCAAATGGCATAGCATTCTGCATAGGTATGCGACCATTATGCGGTCCGCATACACATTGTGCGATCGCATAACACCTACTTATGGAAAATTACATTCTTTAAGTCTCGGGGGTACTTTTTGCTAAGTTTAGGTCCGTTTTAAAAGTTTCCACAATCAAAATAGCTCGGGGACTCATTCGGGCATTATTTTAAAACGAGAAAATGCTACGGGTCTTTACATCCTCCCCCCTTAAAATCATTCGTCCTTGAGTGAGGGTTTTGGAAATCAATTAGTTTTGAAAGCATGACATGCAACTTCCAGATTTTCACTAACTCCAATATTTAAGAAAAATTTTACATGAGTTCCCTTTGTAACTACACCTACCTACCTGTCAGAGAGCCCCCGTAACGCGTTTCCATGCACCATTACACAATTTTAATCACCCAATAACTCACACACAACGTTGTTACCTCAACAATTGGCAATTATTCAACCATTTTGTCCACTACACATAGTTCTTTCTTCTTATTCCCTAAATTTGCACATGATTCACATTTTTGCACAGAACTTGGTCGTTTTAATGAGTCCTATATAACCCAATCACCTCAATATACTATATTCATTTCAATTAATCATTACCAACCTATACTACTATTAATCACTTGCCTAACACATATGTTCCACAAAACTTTCATTTACCTCAAGGGTTTCACACTACCCCAATTATAACAGTGAGTCCGGTTTTAGCACACATTGGGAAATTACAGCAATAAGACAACTAGAGGAAGATGGGGTGCTCTTGCACAGAACCGAACGTAAAGTTAGAGGTGAGGGTTCTGACTACTAGACTTGTTCAAATAAGTGGGGATATCTTTCTTTCATCTCATTTTCCGCCTCCCACGTGGCTTCCTCAACGCGCTGACTTTGCCACAATACCTTGACTGAAGCAAATTCTTTGTTCCTCAATCTACGGACTTGTCTAATAAGAATAGCAACCAGAACCCCCTCATATGATAATTCTTCATTAACCCCAATGGTCTCAACCGACACGATGACTGATGGATCTCCAACCACTTTCTTCAACATGGACACGTGGAACACCGGGTGCACTAACGACAATTCATGGGGTAATTCCAACCTATAATCCATTTTTCCTATCCTTTGAGCAATCCGATATGGACCGACATACCTTGGGCTTAATTTCCCTTTCTTCCCAAACCGCATCACTCCCTTCATGGGAGATACTTTCAAGAATACCCAATCATCAACTTGGAATTCCAATTCTCTTCGACGAACGTCCGCATAGGATTTTTGACGGCTCTGAGCGGTTTTCATCCTCTCCCGAATGACTTTGACTTTTTCCAATGCCTAGTGCACAAGATCTGGCCCTAACAATTCTTCTTCACCAACCTCGAACCACCCAATCGAAGATCTACACCTCCTTCCGTACAATGCCTCAAATTGGGCCATCGGAATACTAGCGTGGAAGCTGTTATTGTAAGCAAATTCGATAAGCGGTAAATGATCATCCAAACTACCCCTAAAATCCAATACACAAGCCCGTAACATATTTTCAAGCGTCTGAATAGTTCCCTCTGCCTGACCATCAGTCTGCGGGTGGAAAGCTGTGCAGAGATTTACATGAGTACCCAAAAAATTGGTTGTGAACTGGGCTCCTCGATCTAAAATAATAAAAACTGGAGTACCATGAAGCCTGAATATTTCCTTGGTATACAACTGAGCATACTGTTCTACAGTATCAGTGGACTTGACCGGCAAGAAGTGAGCTGATTTCGTGAGTCGATTCACTATCACCCAAATCAAGTCAAACTTACGCTGAGTGCGAGGTAACCCTACCACTAAATCCATGTTGATCATTTCCCATTTCCACATCAAAATTTCAATAAGCTGAGTCAACCTACCAGGCCTCTGATGCTCGGCCTTCACCTGCTGACAATTCGCATTTAGACACAAAGTCTGCCACACCTCTTTTCATACCACTCCACCAATAGATTTCCCGGAGATCTTGATACATTTTCGTGGAACCTGGGCGCACGGATTACCTAGAATTTTGAGCTTCTTCCATCACCCTCTCCCAAAGATTATCCACATTAGGAACACATAACCTCCCCTGGCACCGCAACACACCATCATTGCTCCCGAGAATAAATTTCGAGATGTTGCTATTCAAAACTGCCTCCTTCAACTGCGCCAATGCTGGATCCATAAACTGGTTTTCCTTGACTTCCACTACAAGCGATGATTCAGCCCCATTATGCACCATGACTTTTCCCTCATCTGAGGTCGAGACACAGACCCCCATACTAACAAACTGACAAAGCTCCCAAGCCAACGACCTCTGATCTTCCTCCAAATGAACCAGACTACCTATAGACTTTTGACTGAGAGCGTCGACCACTACATTTGCTTTCCCTGGATGGTACAGAATGTTCATATCATAATCATTAAGCAATTCTAACCATCGCCATTTCCTTAAATTTAACTCCTTCTGCCCGAAAAAATATTGGAGACTCTTGTGGTCTGAGAACACGTCCATATGGACCCCATACAAATAATGCCGCCAGATTTTTAATGCAAACACAACTACCGCGAGTTCTAAATCATGCGTTGGATAATTCTTCTCGTGATTCTTGAGTTGCCTGGAAGCATTGGCTATAACCTTCCCGTGTTGCATCAACACACATCCCAAACCAACCTTTGAAGCATCGCAATAAATCACAAATCCCTTCGTGCCTTCTGGCAAAGTTAACACCGGTGCTGAAGTCAATCTTGATTTCAATTCCTGAAAGCACTTCTCACAAGCATCGGACCATTGGAAATTAGTTTCCTTCTGCGTCAATTTAGTCAATGGGGAGGCGAGGGTAGAGAACCCCTCCACAAATCTCCGATAATACCCGGCTAGACCCAAGAAACTGCGAATCTCAGTTAGAGTCGCCGGTCTAGGCCAATCCTGTACTGTTGTGATCTTCTGGGGGTCAACCTTAATCCATTCTCTGGAAACAACATGACCCAAAAATGTGACTGACTCCAACAAAAATTCACATTTTGAAAACTTGGCATACAATTGGTGCTGATGAAGAGTCTGCAGAACTGTCCTGAGGTGATTAGAATGATCCTTCCTACTTCGTGAGTAGACAAGGATGTCATCAATAAAAACCATCACGAAGGAGTCCAAAAATGGTTTGAAAACCCGATTCATAAGATCCATGAAAGCCACTGGAGCATTGGTCAGTCCAAAGGACATTACCAAAAATTCAAAATGGCCATAACAAGTTCTGAAGGCGGTCTTAGGAATATCCTGCTTTCTGACCTTCAACTGTTGATACCCCGACCGTAAATCAATTTTGGAGAAGAACCTCGCACCCTGCAATCGGTCGAACAAATCATCTATCCGAGGCAGTGCGTACTTGTTTTTGATAGTGACTTTGTTGAGCTGCCGATAGTCAATACATATCTGAAGCGACCCATCCTTCTTCCTGACGAAAAGAACTGGAGCGCCCCATGGCGACACACTCGGCCGAATGAACCCCTTCTATAATAAGTCTTTCAACTGCTCCTTTAACTCCCTCAACTCTGCTGGCACCATTCTGTACGGTGCAATAGATATTGGCTGCGTATCTGGCAATACATCAATCCCGAAATCAATCTCCCTATCTGGCGGATTCCTTTAAGCTCTTCTGGAAAAAACTTTAAGAAACTCGTTCATGACTGGAATGGACTCGGGGGCAGATACTTCTGAATAGCACCCCTTTTTAATCATCTTCGAGGCCTTAAGGTAGGAAATAAACCTACCCTTTGGCACTAAACCATTCCCTTTCCACTCAATAACTGACTCATTAGGAAACTCTAGTCTCATAATTCTTGTTCGGCAGTCAAGTTTAGCAAAGCACGAGTAAAGCAAATACATCCCCATTATAACATCGAAATCTACCATCCCAAGTTCGATAAGATCGGCCGTGGTATATCGACCACACATAGTGACAACACAATTCCTATAAACTCGTGCGACTGTAATGGAATCACCAACCGGATTCGACACAGAGAACGGCTCATGAAGTTGTTCGGGTTCTATCCCAAATCTTGAAGCACTAAATGGGGTAACATAGGACAAGGAGGACCCCGAGTCAATAAGAGCAGAACAATCAACGGCTTGGACAGTCAAAATACCTGTAACAACATCTGGGGAAACCTCTGCACTCTGGCGACCACTCAAAGTATAGAACCGGCTGGGCCCACCTCTATCACGAGCCCCACCTCTAACTGCACCATGCCCTTCTGGAGCTGGAGGACGTACTTAAGATGCGGCGACCGAAGAACCGGACGGCTGAGCAAAACCACTACCCATGCCCTGACTGGGCGCACGACAATCCCGCTAAATATGACCTCTCACCCCACACCCGTAGCATATGGGGATATCTAGGTAACAAGACTCGATATGGAACCTCCCACACTTAGGTCACAAAGCCTTCCTCTACTGCTGGAACCTCCCTCATGGATGACCGGACTGATGGGGTCCCCTGCTACGCGATCTTGGCCCCCAGTGACTGCTCTGTTGATAATGACGCACTGGTGGCGGTGCACTGGATGAGGACTGAACATAAGACTGGGATGGCCCTGATGGTCCTCTCCCCTGAACTGGTCTCCCTCCCCCAACTGAACTCCCCGAGTGTCCCGCTAATCGGGCCCTGCTGATACTATACCTTTCCGACCTTATCTTCAATTTTCTAGCCTTCATGGCCTGGGCGAATCCCACTATCTTACCATAATTCATGTCTGAGTGCAAGGCGGGTGTAGCAGCTTCATTCACAACCAAGGGACTGAGGCCCTGAACAAACCGTTGAACTCTGGCATCCATAGTCGATACCAACGGAGGAGCGTACTTGGACAACCTCACGAACTCCATATGGTACTCCCACACACCCATATTACCCTGCTTGAGAACCTCAAACTCAGTAGCACAAGCTGCCATAGTCTCGGCAGGCAAGAAGTGATCCATAAAAGCATCAACGAACTCATCCCATCTCGCCGGAGGACTTCCCTCTCCACGGGAATCCTCCCATATCTCGAACTAGGAATACGCTGCTCCCCTCAACCTGTAAGATGCTAACTCAACCCCCTCTGTCTCTATGGACTTCATAACCCGAAGCGCCTTGTACATTTCATCTGGAAAGTCCTACGGATCGGCCTCTGGATTAATACCTGAGAACTCTGGAGGGACCAACCGCAAAAACTGGTTGACTCTGAAACCGGCAGAATCTCCCTGTTCGCTAGAGGATGCAGTGGCAGCATGAGATCTTTGGGCCTGAGCGGCCACTAACTGGGTCAACATATGAATAGCTCCCATGAGGTCCCCATCGAAAGTACCAGGACCTGGAGCTGGAACAGGGGAAGGATCAGGAATATCGGCGGGAGGGGTTGTAGCACCCTCTGCCGCAGCAGGAAAGGAACAGGTAGGCCAGATGGATTCAGGGTCCAGGATTCGCTCCCACCCGCACCATCGGGTACAGAAGTTACGGCCACACTTGGGTTGGCATTGGCCTCTAGGCCGAGTCGAGCTCTCTTCCTTGGTGCCATTAGTGAAAATTTTGGAACAGAGCACAAGTTAGGCAAGAATATTCTCACATTCCGCTTCACCGCACGATACAGAGTGACAATAAAAAGGGTGTCTCCTAAATGTCCATGTAGCCCCCAAATTATAGATGTGGTCGACAACGCACCGATAAGAAGGGCTCTACTAGACACGGCTCCGAGACATCCTAGGACACTTTTAAAACCTTAGTCTCTGATACCAAGTTTTTCACGCCCCAAATTTGAGGGACGCGACCGGCACTCGACTGGGTGACCCCCAATCAAGCGAACCTGGTTTGCCTTTCCCACCCAACGCGTTTCCCCGTGTTTATAACATACATTATTTATGTGGAACGGTGAGACAAGCTCAAAAGTGTGTGATTACCACATTAAGTCTAATTCATGGATATTAGATACACCACTTTCTTATACGGAACACGATTACAAATACATACAGTCACTACCCAAAATATACATATACACCCACGTAGTGTCTACGGAACCTCTAAGAGTACTAGGAACTTATACAATATTTGCCGGCAACAAGGCCCATGCTATACCTTACAATACATAATACACTCAAAAGGAGAAGGCCCGAACTACACATGGCCCCGAGAGGAAATGGAGCTCACCAGTACAGCCGATAAGGATGAACAAAAGGCACCACTAACGGCGGGCTGAGCAACCTTCTATGGATCCACCTACATCCATATAAAAGATGCAGCGCCCCCGGTAAAAGGGACGTTAGTACTGTCAAATAGTACTAGCATGTATAGAAAAACTTTATCCCAAGTACAATCAAGCAATACACACCTAAGGAGCAACATTAGAACCAATCAGTAGATGCGCGTAGAAGGACACAACCAAAATCAAACAAGATGCACAATCTCTCCTTTTTCCCTTTCAACATCATCATATTCAAGAGCTTATAGCTTTGCATTTCAGCAGTGATAACGATCATATTTCATCCTTATTACCTCGGCCACCCTTATTACCTCGGCAACCCTTATCACCACAACCCATCATCCTTATTACTTTGTGTGGCGGCGTGCAACCCGATCTCGCCTGACAATTTTAATGCACAACACAATCACAATAAATTTCATCACAAGAATCACCAATTCAAGGAATACAAATTCATATCAACGACTCATTTATTTGGGACCAAGGCATCATAACAGCTATCAACTAGAAATTTCATGAACACGGTGTTTCCACATTCACTCAATTCAGTTACATTGTTTCACAATACTCTTTTTCATTACTTTCCACGTATGGCTTTCAAATATCTTAAACATTCACACATTTGAGCACATTATCAATATTCGTTCATTTCCCATCAAGCATCTTTTACAACTTCATACAGCACAGTAGCATGGAAATCAACCATGAAGAATCAGAGAACAAAGTCTCACATCTTAACATGTTTGAACAGTCAATTCACATATTTCCAAATAAGGTACACATACCACATACTCGAACCCAACAAGAGGATTCTACGAAGGTTAATGTTAGCCATACATACCTGGGGTTGAAATTCCTTTTCAACTTTTACTCACAAATCACCGGACCGACTAGTAACGTCAATCTAGTTCACGGTTAAACATATTCAACTCAGGATTGGAAACCATGCATACAATTTGAACTCTTTTTAAGCGTTTATCAACTGCTATGTGACTCCCCCCTTAGATTGCCAACTCCTTACTTGTGAACTTTACCCCAACCCGCTTCCTCTTACTAGATTATGGACATCAATGATCATGCATGGGAGGTATAAACTTATATTTTCAAGAATCGATTAATGAGAGTCCCCCTTTTGTTGAAAATCAGAAAACTAACGAAAAGGGTTTGGGGATTCTTACCTGTTAGAATGAAGAAGATGACTGACTTTGAAAATCCAATTGGTAAAGATGAAGCTTTCTCTCTCAAGAACCATCTCTCCCCTCTCTCTAATTTTGTTCAGAAAATGGTTAAACATGCAGAGGAGGGGTATTTTAATGAACTGGGGTCGGGTTTTAAAAATTAGAAAAATAGGGCCCGACATAAGAATGCGGCCAGGAATGCGATCGCATTCCTGACATGCGGTTCGCAGATCTGACCGCACAATGTCCCTCAAGATGGGCCAAAAACCCAGAACACACTGCCCAGGTATGCTACCAATTGTGCGGTCCGCATACACGTTATGCGATCGCATACTGGACCGCATAGTTGACTTCAAATGGGGCAGCATTCTGCCTAGGTATGCGACCATTATGCGGTCCGCATACACGTTGTGCGATCGCATAACACCTACTTTCTGGAAAATTACATTCTTTAAGTCTCGGGGTACTTTTTACTAAGTTTAGGTCCGTTTTAAAATTTTCCACTATCAAAACAGCTCGGGTACTCATTTGGGCATTATTTTAAGACGAGAAAATGTTACGGGTCTTTACACACGCGATCACGATGAACAAAATGCGTTGACATGCATCCCCATAATCATTTTACGCGAGCACGATCTCCTTCACGCATTTGTGATTCACTGAAAACCAGTAGATGTTTCGAGATGCGCCAAACATTATACGAATTACACCTGAGACCTCGGTAGCACAACCAAACATACCAACAAGTCCTAAAACATCATACGAACATGCTCAAAGCGTCAAATCACATCAAAAAATACTGGAGTCCCAAATCGCACTTCAATTCAAGCCTAAGAAACTTATGAACTTCCAAATTCCAAAACTAGTACCGATTCATACCAAAACAACTCTGATTAACATCAAATTTCGCACAAAAGTCATAATTGACATGACAGACCTATTCCAACTTGTGAAATTGGATTCTGACCCTGATATCAGTAAAGTCAACTCCAGGTCAAACTTTCCAAGCTTCCAAACTTTCAACCTTCATACTTTCGCCAATTCTCATCGAAACGACCTACAGACCTCCAAATAAACATCTGGACACGCTCTTAGGTCCAAAATTATCATACAGAGCTATTGGAATCTCCAAAACTCCATTTGAGAGTCGTCTACACAAATGTCAAACTATGGTCAACTCTTTTAACTTAAATCTCCAACTTAGGGACTGTATCCCATTTCACTCTAGAACTGACTCGAAACCAAAATTGAACACCCCCGCAAGTCATATAATCACAATATAAAATAGAGGAGGCAATAAATATTGGGTCGGGGCTTAAACTCAAAACTACCGTTCGTGTCGTTACAGCTTCGCTTGCTTAACACCATAACTAAGAATCTTCTGAGTTAGAATATCCTGAAAAAAGGGCCAATGGTTATAGTGCAAGCAAGAGTGGTGGTGATTTGGCTAAAGGATAAAGGTGTTATTTAAGGGATGGAACAACTAAGACTCCGTCCAATGTAAGAGTATTTGTTAATGTAACATATATTTCTCCAATAATAGGTGAAATACTGTAGCAATAGACATGACATATTGAGAGGAGAGACGAGTTGACAGGTCAAGACTGCAGACGATAATGCAGTTCTACCCCGTCTCTCGATGCTCAGCTCACTAAGCAACCCCGCTACTGCTGACTAGTCCCGACACCTCAATCTGCACAATTAAGTGTAAATTGTAACATGAATACAACCGAGTCAATATACCTAGCAAATATCATAACTAACCTCATCGATAAAAAAGAAGAAATAATTATAAATGATACTAGTTATAACATGTACAGTTTCATAATTCAACAAGTACAAAATACTCATGTGATAAAGTCATAAAGCACATAAAGAATCATCTACGTGTGTGCACAATTACTCATGTAATCTGCTTAGTTAATGATCTAGCACATAAAGATGATATGCAATTGGTATACAAGAACACCTGTATATGATGATGAGTATCATATTTCATGCTCCTAGACTAGTGTCAATGACATACTAAAGTGTAGGGTTGTGTAAAGAGTGCTATCACAGCTCAAATCAGCAATTTCATCACATAAATATTAATTATCAAGTTCATTCAAGAATTTAGCCTCTATATAATGTCAAACATGGATCAAATAGTTCACAAAAAGGTTACAAATATGAGGGACATCACAGCTTAAAGCTTAACAGTCAATACAAGGCATATTATAGCCTAAGCACTATCTTGAATATGGAAAAATACCTTGGTACTTGCACATGGGTTCAAACCCTACACAAGTGCGCACCCATAGCACGTATCAGTCACAAATAACTCAGGCAATTAGTGTTTCAACCAAGTTTATGTAAGATACTTACTCAAGCCAACCAAATTAGTACTCTGGGAAGCCCTTCCCTCGTGAATCAACCACTTGATGATCTGAATCTAGTCAAAATAACTTAATACAATAAATAAAAACCATATGAAGTGATTCCAAAAGATAAAGATAAGATTTTTAATTCAAATAAAAAGGTCAACCCAAAAAGTCAACCCCGAGCTCGTACCTCGGAACCCGACAAAATTCACAAATTCTGGACACTCATCAAATTATAAGTCCAACCATACTAAAATCATCAAATTCACCACAGTCGGCCCTCAAATCATCATATCTCATTCTCCTATAACGTAGTACAAAAATTCCCAAAACCCATCTTAGATTCATGAAAATTATGTGTAATAATCAATGAGTAATTAATATATAACCACAAAAGTGGTTAATCTTCACTTACCTCCTTAATTATGGTAAAAAGTTCTCCAAAAATCACCATTAGCCGAAATCTATAACTCAAAAATAGAGAAAAGTACCAAACCTTTTGACATATGTAGTCTGCCTATCGAAACCGCACCTACGGCCAATAATATTGCAAAAGTGATGTCGCATCTGTGAAAAATCAATCCTAGAAGCCTAAAATCCCCGACCATCCATTTCTATGGATCACACTTAACACCTGCGAAAGCACACATGTGCTTCCTCGTCCGCTTCTGCGGACCTTCCTTCCCAACATAAAGTCCTCACATGCGCAGACCTCATCGCACCTGCGCATCCGCTCTTGTGCTCCATGGTCCGCACTTGCAAGCTGGAAAATGTAGAAATCCCTCGCACATGCGCTCCCAGACAGGCTCTATCTTTAGTCAAACCTGCACACAATTGGCCGCTTCTACGGCATCCCATCAGCGGTCGAGCCCTCACAGATGCGAAAATACTAGAACCTATAAATCATCAGCAACCTCACTCAGTCCACCATTGGTCCAATCTCAACCCGAACCATGCCTAAGGCACCCGAGACCCCAACTAAACGCACCAACAAGTCCTAAAACACAATATGAACATGCTCGAAGCTTCAAATCATATCAAACAACAATAAAATCATGAATAGTACTCCAATTCAAGCCAATGAACTTCCAACTTTTAAAACACATGCCAGATCATATCAAATCAACTCTAAATGACCTCAAAGTTTGCATACAAGTCATATATGACACAACTGACCTACTCCAATTTATGGAACTAAAATCTAAACTAGGTACCAACAAAGTTAACTCTCAGTCAAACCTCTAAACCTTCAAAATGTTCAAGTATCTAACTTTCATAAAAAAGAATCAAATAAATCTTCAGGCCTCCAAATCAATATCCAGACATACACTTAAGTCCAAAATCACCATACAAAGTTATTGGAACTATCAAAACACTATTATGGGGTCGTCTACACAAAAGTCAAACTTCGGTCAACACTTTTTACTTAAGCTTTCAACCTTCGGACTAAGTGTTTTAATTCATTCTGAAATCATCTTGGAACAAATCCAAGCACCGACATGTCATATCACCATAAATGAACATAGAAAAGGAAATAAATAGGGGGAGGGAAATACAATACACTAAACAACCGGTCGGGTTGTTACATTCTCCTCCTCTTAAGCAAGTGTTCATCCTCGAACGGGTCTAGAATAATACCTGGAGTCTCAAAAGGTATGGACAACTGCTCCGCATCTCCTGCTCGTCTCCCATGGGGCCTCCTCAACCGCTTGACCTCTACATTGAACCTTTACTATTGCTATATTTCTTTTATTTTAACTTTTGGACATGACGATCCAAAATGGACACCGAGCACATCATAAGTCAAATCTCCATCAAAAAATACCATGCTAAAGTCCAAAACTTATGACGGATCCCAATAACACTTCTGGAGCATCAAAACCTGAAGAACTTGGTGAAATCCGGATGTACTAGGTGGAAAGGCAAGTATGTAGGCCACATCTCAAACAATCTCAATCACCTCAGAAGGGCCAATATATCTAGGACTCAAATTTCCATTCTTCCCGAGTCTCATCACACCCTTTATGGTCAAAACTCTTAGTAGAACCATCTCACTCACCAAATATGCAACACCTCGGACCTTTCGGTCCGCATAACTCTATTTTTTTGGACTGTACTATATGAAGCTGCTCCCTTAAGCTTCTCCATAGCATCACAAACCAAAAAAGTTCCCAACAATATCCCCAAGCTCGAACAGACCAACGGAGAAGAACACCACCTTCTGTATAGGGCCTCATAAGGAGCCATCTGGATACTCGACTGGTAGCTGTTGTTGTAGGCTAACTCTGCGAGCGATAGAAACTGATCCCATAAGCCTCCAAAATCCATAACACAAGGACATAACATGTCCTCCAAGATCTTAATGATGCGCTCGGACTGTCCGAGTGTATGAGGATAGAATGTTGTACTCAACTCAACTCGGGTGCCCAATTCTTGTTCATTGCTCTATATAACTACGATATGAAATGTGTGACTCGGTACGAAATAATAGAAATGGGCACGCCATTCAAACGGATAATCTCCCGACTATATAGCTGAGCCAATTGCTCTGAAGAATAGGAAGTCATCATCAGAATAAAGTGTGCAAACTTAGTCAACTGGTCCACAATAACCCAAACTGTGTCATACTTCTTCAAGGTTCGTGGTAAGACTACCACAAAATCCATAGTGATGCACTCCTACTTCCACTCTGGTATCTCGAATAACTGAATCAACCCTCTCGGTTTATGATGCTCATACTTCACCGAGAGATATAAGAAACAATATCTTTCTTCATTCTTCGCCACCATTAGTGTTGTTTCAAGTCATGATACATATTAGTGACACTTGGGTGAATAGAACAGCGCGAGATGTAAGCCTCCTCAATAATAAAATTTCTCAACCCATCAACACTTGGAACACAACGGCCTTGAAGCCGCATATCACCACCCTGACCGATCACCCCCTCCTTAGCACCACCCCGTTGCACTGTAACCTTCAACACCAACAAGTGAGGATCGTCAAACTAGTGAGCCTTGATATGCTCCAACAATGATGGCTGAGCCTCAACACAAGAAAGAATTCGGCTACGTTCCGAAACATCATCTCAAAAACTGAATGGCCAAATCCTGAACATCCATGTCTAGTGGCCACTCTACTACCAGTATATGTGCCAAACTGCCCATATTCTAAGCCTTCCTACTCAATGCATCAGCCATTACATTGACCTTCCCTGAATGATATAATATAGTGTTATCATAGTCTTTCAGCAAATCTAACCATCTCCTTTGCCGCAAATTAAAGTCCTTATACTTTAACAAGATGGAATGCAGTATAGATAATGCCTCCAAATCTTCAGTGCGTGAATAATGGATTCCAACTCTAAGTCATGTACATGATGGAATGCGGTACAAATCATGCCTCCAAATCTTTAGTGTGTGAACAATGGCTTCCAAATCTAAGTCATATATAGGGTAATTCTTCTCATAAATGTTAAAATGTTGGGACGTGTAGGCAATCGCCCTATCATGCTGAATAAACACCACACCAAGACCGATAAGCAACACATCACAATACATATGTAAGGTCCCGAACCTGTAGGCGATACTAACAATCGGGTTGTTGTAACGCCCCATAAAATTTCACCTAAAACCCGAGGTTTTGTGGTGCCGACGTAGATTAACATGATTGAGGATTGTATCGTGATACTGACTTTATGGGTTGTACAGTACGTTAGGGAGTTGAAGGAATCATTTGCATACCATGGAATTTATGTGGTCTGTTATGCGAGTGCAAAACCACTTTGTGGGCCGCAGATCAACTGCATAGTCAAGCAGAACTTGAGCTAATTTTGAGGACCATTATGAGGTCCATTATGCGACCGCATAACCATTTTTGCAGCCTTACAAGCCATTGCAGATACAGAATGAGAAAAATCCGGAATAAGGTCATGGGGTCCATTATGCAACCGTAGAACTGATATGTGGACCGCAGATCCATCGCAAAATTGCCTAGTCTTGCCTAGTTTATGGGACCCTTTGTGCGATCCCTTTGTGGGCCGCATACTCTTTTGCGGTCAGGTCTGCAACCGTAGATCCTGCTTTGTAGAGTTTAAGTTTTGGAAAATTTCACCTGATCTCGTTGTTATAAAAATAACTTGGGGTTTATTTTGGTTGGTTATAACTGGTATTTTAGAGAGAGGAAAGTGGTATAGCGTGAGAGGAAGATTCCTAAGCTAATTGTTCATCAATCTTTGATTAAGACATAGAGAATTCATAAGGAAAACTCACAAGATCTTCATCCAAGAGGTATGGTTCCATACCATAGTCTTCAATTTATTGTTTGGCGTAGAAGATGGGTAATAAAGCGTATAATTCATAGGCATGGTGGTGTTATCTGTGCATACATGTACTGAAAGAGCCGCGGGAAAGTTACTGAGCTCAAAAGGGTAGATATTGGGTTGTGGGATGAAAGAATCAATCATAGGTGGACGTTGAAAACAAAATGCACACGTAGTGCTTGATAAAATTCTTAAGGACGTTGAACCTATGAATACCTTCATAATTGTGGCTCAATTTTATCATGTCTCTAAATAGATCAAAGTTGCTAGGATTTTCGAAATTGTGTATTAATTTAAGGTGAGCTCAGAGCGAAGGTATGTTGTCTAAAATCCTCTTGTAGAATCGAATCCATGATGTCCTCGTAAGTTTTAATTATGATTGGCTCATGCTTTTATGTCTCATGTTCTGAGTTATTCCTTAAAATTTTAACTAATCCGAATAAACTTTGTGTTGAAAGATATATTAAAAAAAAATTTCCAAATGCTTTTATCATATTTTGTTATTCTTCGAGATTATATTCGAATGTGACCACGTGTCAAAGTATTATGAATTCACTTATGTCTAAATTGTTAGTTAATATGCCAAATTGGGAAGAAAGGTTAATGTGCCTAAGACTCTTATTTGCTCATATGTGTATTAAAAATTGTGATTAGATATGTCTTCTTGTTCATAATCCATGATGATATTTGAAAATGAAAGGGGTGAACATGAAATAGAAAATACGGCCGACGTGCCAAGAATGATTTTACATTTCTGGCCACTAGTGCCAATGAAATGCAAGATGAGTAAAAGACTATGAATTGATCTGAAATTTTTTTATGAAATAAACATTTGGGAGTATCATTAGTCACCGAGGAAGGGTAGGTTGAAATGACCTAACCCCGAAACTACACGTGTCGGTGTAGGTGTGTATTATGATTATTCCCCTTGTTTGGGATGAGATTGATGTGATGAGATTATTCCCCTTAAATGGGATGAGATGATTGCTAGCAAAGGGTGATGTCGATCTACAGTGCATTGTGATGAGACGGCCTAGCTGGTGGGTTCGAGATCGGACGCCATGTCGGGTGATTATGCTTGAGATGTGATTGATATAATGTTTGATATCTTGGTAGTGATTGTGATTGTGGTTGATGTCGTTGGGTGAGACGGCCTAGACGATCGGGCCGTGATTGGACTCCATGCCAATAATCATGATGATATATCGGTGCTAAAGATCTCCCAACCTAAAATATGAAAATTTACTTTGAAAACTTGTCTTGCTCCTAACTTGATGTCTTGATGTTGTTTGAGGCTCCAACTAAATATATAATTGTTCTTCCTTGCTTTATTACTCTCTCTATTGAGAGGGTGTTTAGTCATTCATAATAGTACTATTCCATATGTACTAACGTCCATTTTTCCAGTGTGGCTGCATTATTAATGGATGCAGGTGGTTTCATAGCCGGTGGATTTGATTAGTGATAGCGGTACACCCTCTTCCTAGCTGACTTGGTGAGCCCCACTTTATTTCGGGGTTGTTTATCTTTTGTTCCTTGTGTATTATGTTTTGATGTATAGCCGGAGACTTGTTGCCGACACTATCACATTACCCTTTTTGTATCTATTGGAGGCTTCGGAAACATAGTGTGGGTTGTATATTAGAGTTAGGAAAGTCAAACTAGTAATGTTGTATTTATACCACTTGTTCCACTTCAAATTATGAAAGTGTACGCATTTTGAGAACTTATAAATGATGTAACTAATGGTAATGAATTGATGTTGCTCACATGATCTTCTCCTGGTATAATTAACGAAATATATCCTCTTTTTATTCATGGGTGAGTTCGGATAGAAGGTATTGCACATGCTTGTTCATCCGGATTATATCGGTTGAGCACCGGTCGCGCTCCCCGAGATCATCGTGTGACAAACTTCCATCAAAAAACTGATGAGCAAGCAGAGCGGACTATTCAAACGCTCAATGATATGTTGTGGTCTTGTGTTCTGGACTTCAAGGGTAACTGGGATAATCATTTTCCACTAAAAGAATTTGCCTACAACAACAGTTACCATGCTAGCATTCAAATGGCACAGTTCGAGACTTTATATAGTATGAGATGTATATCTCCCATTGGATAGTTTGAGATTGGGAAGCACAGTTGATACGGCCAGACCTCGTGCATCAGGCAATGGAAAAGGTTAGGATCATTGCGGAATGGTTGAAAACTGCTCAGAGCCGCCAGAAGTCCTATTTGAATTTGCATCATAAGGATTTCAGATTCAAATAGGATGATTGAGTATTCTTGAAGATTTCCCCCATTAAGGGTATAATGTGGTTTGGTAAGAAGGGAAGTTGAGTCTGAGGTATGTCAGACCGTACATAATTACTCAGAGGATTGGTCGGGTGGCTTACAAGTTTGAACTACCTCTAGAGATGTCTTTAGTGCACCCGGTGTTTCATGTATCCATGTTGAAGAAGGTGGTTAGAGACCCCTCTCTTGTTGTTCCAGTTGAGTTAGGTTAATGAGGAATTGACTTATGAAGAAATTCCAACTTTCTTCTTGATAGGCAAGTCTGTAAGATGAGAAATTAAGAAATTGCCTCTGTGAAAGTGCTATGGCGAAACCAACAGGTCCAATAGGCCACATGGGAGGACGGGGAAGAAATGAAGAAGAAGTACCCTCATTTGTTTGAATAGATATGTATTTGTGAAGCTATTTTCTATGAAAATGGTATGAGTTTACCTTCTACAAATCCATTAAAGAACATTGTCCATGGTGGAAATTCTTCAACGAACACAATGTCTTCATCTGGAAACTCATCACAAAGCTCACATTTCGCCAGAAGAGGGTGATCAACTAGAAAATCGGCGAGTGCTTGTCCTTTCACAGCCTTTTGAGGTGTGTATGTGATATCATATTGGTTAAACAATATGGACCATCTTGCTAGGCCTCAAGAAAGAACAGGTCGAGCCATCACAAACTTCACAGGATCTGCTCGAGAGATGAGTTTGATGGTGTATGCTTCAAAATAATGCCTTAGTTTCTTTATTGCATTAAGTAACGCTAAGCATATTTTCTCAACATGCGTGTAGTTCAACTCAGATCCTATCAAAGTTTGACTGAGATAGTAAAAGGCTTGTTCCTTTCCTTCATTATTCTTTTGAGAAAGTAGTTCCCCAAGTGAGCGTTCTTATGCCGAAATGTAGAGTATCAATGGCTTCCCATGTATTTGTGCCCCTAACACAGGTGGGTTCAGCAAGTATCTTTTGATGTTTTCAAAAGCATTTTGACATGATTGATCCAAATGAAAAGGGATATCCTTCCTCAATAGATGATTGAAAGGTTGACATCATCCGGTTAGATTAGAGACGAACCTCCGAATGAATGCTAAGTTTCCCTATAGACTTCAAACCTCCCTGAAATTCCTTGGCTCGGTAATTTTCTGAATGGCGTCAATCTTTGCGGGATCAACTTCAATTCCACGATGACGCACAATGAAGCCAAGAAACATTCCTCAGGTAACTCCAAATGCACACTTGAGTGGATTCATCTTTAGGTTGAATATTCTTAATCTTTCAGAAACAATTAGAAGGTCTTCAAGGTGGTAATGCCTACTCTTTGTCTTCACCACTAAATCATCAACGTAGAATTAAACCCTCTGATGAAGCATGTCATCAAAGATGTTTTGCATCCCACGTTGGTAAGGGGCACTAGCATTCTTCAGACCCAAGGGAATCACTTTGTAGTAGATATCCCTTTTGGAGTTCGAAAAGCAGTACACTCTTCATATTTTGGAGACATTCTGATTAGATGTATCCGGAGGACCCATCCATGAATGACATAGCTTCATGCCCTGTTGCAGTCTCAACCACGAGTTCAATAATTGGTAGCGGAATGTCATCTTTCGGACATGCCTTGTTTAAGTCTGGAAAGTCAATACAAACACGTATTTGACCATTATTCTTCTCAACAGGTACAATATTCGATATCCATGATGGGTATGTCACCTCACGAATAAATATCGCCTCGATGAGCTTGTTGACTTTGACTTCAATTTGTGGTACTAGCTCGGGTCAAAACGTGTGTTGTGACTGCTTCATATGGCGTGCTCCACTTTGATCCCTACATGATGAATGTCAACCTTATGATTAATACTGAGCATTTCTTTATACGACCAAGCGAACACATCTTTGTACTTGGTTAATAACTTGGAGTATTCCTCCTCCTCCCGAGGCGTAAGAAGCGCACTAATGAAGGTTGGGCGTGGATCTTTTGGAGTGCCTAAATTGAGTTCCTTAAGCTCATCCAGTTGATTGATCGCCATCTTATAGTAAAGGGGGAGCCTCGTGGACTTCATCATCAACGTCAAGGCATGGGCTATCTTCCACGGTGATGTGATAGGATGTTTCCACAAATTCTGACTTTCTCTTCGACTTTCTTGGATGGCCGGCATGGCTTCTTTCTCTTTATCTGCTTGTTTACGAAGCTTACATGTGTAAAAAATGGTTATCCTTTTCACCTTCAATGGGCCATTCGTGGATATTGACTAAATAGACTTCCTATTCATAAGTGATGGGAAAGCACTAGAGATTTCTTTGTCAGTAAAAATTTCAAAATGACCCCACTGCTCATGGACTTGCTCCTTATGTTTTGATAGTATCATTCTAGATGGAGACTTCCTTGTGGTTCCTAAGTGACAAAAGACAAAGGTCTTTGAGGTAGTTTAGACTTCCTTCAGACGTTTGGAAGATACATGTTCAGCTTTGTGACTTAGCCTTTCAAATATTGAGACCTGAGGGGTTAAGCCTCCAACGCGATCAAACACTGAATCCCATTGTTCTATTTTCTTGCCCTTAACTTCCCCCATCTCCTCTACCGAGGTGTGTTATAATGAAGCTATCTCTTTGCTTCTCTTAGATGAAATTCGAAGAGGCTCCGCCAAACTGAATCCCCACCCAAACTTTGGAGTGGCGACATAGTGCCCTTGCTTTCTCAACTTCATTTGGGACTCATTAAGCCCATGTATATTTCCATCAGTGACTTTGTCATTTAGTTCTCCTAGTCTTGATGGATTGTATCCCCACCCAAACTTTGGAGTGGCGACATAGTGCCCTTGCTTTCTCAACTTCATTTGGGACTCATTGAGCCCATGTATATTTTCACCAGTGACTTTGTCATTCAGTTCTCCTAGTCTTGATGGATTGTAGAAGTCATAACCAGACTTTTCAAGCAAAATGAAAGACTTAGGATCGTAGTGCCCTTTTATTTTATCAGCTTGGGGATTTCCTTCAGTATACTCACAAGTCACGTATGGGGTTTGTGCAACTGGGATAGTCATATGTTCCTTCAAATGTTGGATATATTTGTGACTCATTTTCTTCTTTGGAGTACATTCCTGTAGAAAATCTTTCCCTTTCTTTCTACGCTCACGCAGAACATAGAGAAAAACTAGATGCTCATAATCAGTCTTTTATGTATGTCACCTTCAGATGATGACAACTTAATGGAGACTTCTCCAGTTCTCTTCTTAGGCAGCTTGGTGGAAGTCCATTGAACCTCATTTTATTCTTGTAACTTGACATCACCTTTGTCGACTGATGATGGTTTGTCAACACTCGGTTCACAAGAATCTAGGTAGAATTTTGCATCTACAAAGTATGACTCCTTCTTAGTGAAAGGATTGATGTCTGTATCTATTTTGACTATCTCTTTGTAACGACCCGGCCGGTCGTTCCGTGAGATTTGCCCCATTTTTCCCGTTTCTGCTTTATTATATGTTTCTTAGAATGTTTATTTTGTGTTGGGTCGGTAGGTTCGGGTTCGGAGTGGTCGTGGTGAGAATTGAGACACTTAGTCTCTTAAATTAGCTTAATAGTTGTAAAAGTCAACTGGGAGTTGACTTAATGGTAAACATCCTTGGACTGTGGATTTCATGGATCAAATAACTATGTTAGGTGATTTGGGACTTCGGACTGTGTTAAGAATGAATATTTGATGTCCGATGTAGAATTAGGCTTGAATTAGCGAAAGTTGGTTTTTGGCGATTTTCGGTCGGCCGTGGAAAATAGGCTATCGGGGTCGAAATGTAATTCAAGAAGTTGGAGAAGGTTCATAATGTCATTATGGATATGTGTACAATGTTTCAGGTCAATCATATGTGTTTTGGTTGGTTTCGGCATCATTCGCGAAATTTAGAAATTCCAAAGTTCATAGGATTGAATTTGATGTAATTTTTGTGTTTTCGTGTTGTTTTTGGTGTTTGTAAGGCTAGACTAAGTTTGAATGATGTTACGGGGTGTGTTGGTATTATTGGTTGAGGTACCGGGGACCTCGGGTGTATTTCGGATGCCCAAACGGGCACTTTTTGGCCTTAAAGAGTCTGCTGTTTTCTGGTGTTTTGGCAGTAGTGATTTCTTCACTGCGATCGCGTGGATTCATCTGTGATCGCGTAGAGCAAAGGAGTGGGGCAGGCATTTTGTTCTATACGATCGCGTGGTTAGGATTGCGATCGCATAGGTTGTACAGGTGAAGCAGTGCGATCGCGTGGGCTTTGGTGTGATCGCATAGAGGTTCTGAGGCGCGTGTGTGGGATGGAGATTTGTTCTATGCGATCGCGTGTATTGGTATGTGATCGCATAGAGTGGGATGGTCTGTGCATCACGAACGCAATTCGAGGGGCAAGAGCATCGCAGATTAGTATTGTGGCCCGGTAGAGGTAACTAATGGCTATAAATCTTGTCCTGAGGGTATGAAACTCCGGACATCGTATTTCTCACTGTTTTTAGAATGGCGCACATGTCGAAGGACGAGTATGTGGTCCGCACTGATTTTTGGATTGGACTTGGTCCTCTCCGCGGAAACTATTGAGTTGCGTATTTTACTCTAAATCATATGTTAAATTGTGTTCTAAAAACCATTGCTATATTTGAGCTATAAGCCATGTTTGGGGCCTTGTGCCGACTTGTTTGGACCCGTTAGGGGATTTTTACTGCTATTTCCTCACTGTTGATTTATGATTTACAATCAGTAATATTGTGCTTAACTGATTTCAAAACTCAGCCTTATTTACACTATTTTGAGATATAAAATGATGTTTTGGGTCGAGTGCCCCGTTTTACTGATACGCCCAAGGGGCTTTTGAGCGTTTCTCACTGAGTGACTTCGAGGGCTTGATTGTGAGGATATGATACGCCACGAGGTGGCTTGATATTAGCGCTTGGGCTGAAGGAGCCCCTCCGGAGTTTGTACATACCCCTACTGAGCATAGGTACCTACTGAGTGCGAGTGATGAGTGATGAGTGATTAGGAGGCATGAGTGACAGCGAGGTTGCCCGACGGGCTGATACAGAGTGCATGTGAGGTGCTGAGTGATGTTCTGCCCGAGGGGCGATTTATGTTTCATGTTTTTTCCATAGGGACTACTTATGATTTATTTCATTTTACACTAAATCCTTCGGCTATTTTTATTTTTAAAATTGTTGGAAAACACGTTTTTCAAAGGATTTTACTGAATTTGGTTTTAAGGCATGTTGATTTCGTATATCTATATATCTACGTATTTCATTACTACTGAGTTGGTTTACTCACATTACTCCCTGCACCCCTGTGTGCAGACACAGGAGCTGATACTGAGCGTTAACCATATATTCTGTGCGGTTCCGGAGTTTAGGAAATAAAGGTAGTTGTTCAGCGTCCGCAACATCTCTATTTTCCCTTCTTTTGTTTTTCTGTTATTTTGCCTAGGGGATTTCCATAATTCCATATATACTTTATGAAATGTTTTGAAAATGGTTGGGATTTTGGAAAGAAACCGTAATTATGTGATTATTGGTTAGCCTAGTTCCACGATAGGCTCCATCACGGCCGGTTTAGGTTTTGGGGTCGTGACAAGTTGGTATCATAGCCTAGGTTAGATAGGACTCAACAATCATGAGCAGGTTTAGTAGAGTCTTGCGAACTGGTACAGAGACGTCTATACTTATCTTCGAGAGGTTGCAGAACCCTTAGGAACAATCTCATTTTCTTGAATTTTGTCGTGCCATTTTGTTGATTATGGAAATCTAAACTTCTGTTGTTTCCTTGTCTCACAGATGGTGAGGACTCGCGCTACCGATAAGGATGATCAGCCACTAGCTAGACCAGCGAGAGGTCGAGGCCGCGGTTGACGCCGTGGTAGAGGTAGGGGCCATCCCGTGTAGCATCCAGGCAGTGCCAGTTGATCCCCCTACTGTTCAGGGTTAAATTCCCTCCACAGATACTCCAGCGGGACAAGCTCAGGCACCGGCAGTGCCTATTGTTATTGCAGGTCTTCAGGAGACCTTCGCTCAGATCTTTACTGTGTGTATCACCCTTGCTCAGGCAGTTGACGCTACTTCTTAGGCCAGGGGAGGAAGTCAGACTCCAGTTGGTCGGACACCTGAGCAGGTTACTCGGGGCCAGCAGACACCGGGGGCGGTTCCAGCCCAGCCGGTTGCTCCAGTTCGGGACTTCGTGGTTCCGGCTATGCCACAGGACGAGCAACATAGTCTGGAGAGGTTTAGTAGACTATAGCCTCCGACATTCGGTGGTGCTGAGGGCGAGGACGCCCAGGGTTTTTTAGATAAGTGTCAGAGGATACTACGTACTACTGGGATTTTTGAGACCAGTGGGGTCTCATTCTATAATTTTCAGTTTTCTGGTGCTGCTTTCACTTGGTGGGAGTCTTTTGAGAGGCGTAGGCCTGTTATTTCAGCACCCCTCACCTGGCAGCAGTTCTCCACTAGCTTTTTGGAGAAGTATGTACCCCAGTTACACAGGGAGGAACAGCGCAGGCTTTTTGAGCAGCTACGCCAGGGGGAGCTATCAGTGATGCAGTATGCGATGCTGTTCTCGGAGTTGGCTCGTCATGCTACCTATTTGGTCCCTTCTGATAGGGAGAGGGTAGGAGGTTCGTGGATGGCTTCACTTATCAACTCCGCCTTTTCATGACCCGGGAGAGAGCATCAGATGCTACATTCGAGAAGGTTGTTGATATTGCTCGAGATATTGAGTCGGTTCGCCGCCAGGAGGGGGAGGAGAGGGAGACCAAGAGGCCTCATGGATTGGGCAGTTCTAGTGGTGCTCCTTCCAGGGGGTAGTTTCAGCGTAGTAGAGGCCGTTCATTCAGGCCTCCTCAGTTAGTCCGCCTAGCCTATAGTGGTGAATCTTCGGGGCATGGTCCCCACGGTTCTCAGCTAGGTCGTTCTTCATTCGCTGCCCTCCCAGCTCAGAGTGCAGCTCGAGCACTACCAGTTCAGAGTTCTTATATGCATGAGTCATCTATTGGCCATTCTGGTGCCAGGAGGTTCTATCAGTCCCCGCCTCCAACTCCAGTGAGTTGTTTTGAGTGTGAAGTTTGGGCACATCTGTAGGCAGTATCTCCGTCGTCCCGCTGGTTCTTCTAAGCAGAGGGGCCAGCCCTCGACTTCAGCTCTAGTTACTTCATCACCCTCCTAGGCAGCCAGGGGTGGTAGTCAGTCAGCTAGAGGTCACCCTAGAGAGGGAGGTCGAGCAGGTGGAGGTCAGGCCCGTATGTATGCATTTCCATCCAGGCCAGATGCTATGGCCTCCGATGCAGTGATCGCATGTATTATCTTAGTCTTTTGCTGAGATTATTTGGCTTTATTTGACCCTGGTTCTACATATTCCTATGTTTCTTCGTATTTTGCCCATTTTTTGGATATGCCCCATGAGTCTTTAGTTATGTCTGTTCGTGTGTTGAATCTGGTGGCGATACTATTATTGTGGACCGTGTGTATCGGTCGTGTGTGATATCTATTTGGGGTCTGGAGACCCGAGTGGACCTACTATTACTCAGCATGGTCAATTTTGATGTGATATTGGCCATGGATTGGTTATCTTCGTGTCATGCTTTTCTTGATTGTCACGCTAAGACCGTGAATTTAGCTATGCAAGGATGTCCGAGGGTATATTGGAGAGGTTCTTCTGAGTATATGCCTAGCAGGGTGATTTCCTACCTGAAGGCTTAGCGCATGGTTGAGAAGGGGTGTTTATCTTATCTGGCTTTTGTGAGGGATATCAGTGGTGAGACTCTCGCTATTGATTCGGTTCCTGTGGTCCGTGATTTTCCGGACGTGTTTCCTGCAGACCTACCGGGCATGCCACCTGACAGGGACATTGATTTTGGTATTGACCTGGTGCCAGGCACGCAGCCTATTTCTATTCCACCTTATCGTATGGCACCAGCGGATCTAAAGGAATTAAAGGAGAAGCTTCAGGAACTCCTAGATAAGGGGTTCATTTGGCCTAGTGTGCTACCGTGGGGTGCACAAGTGTTGTTTGTAAAGAAGAAGGATGGTTCGATGCGTATGTGCATTGATTATCGGTAGTTGAACAGGGTCACGGTGAAGAACCTGTATCCCTTGCCTCGTATAGATGACTTGTTTGATCAGTTGCAGGGTGCCAGGGTATTTTCCAAGATTGACTTGCGTTCCAGCTATCATCAGTTGAAGATTCGGGGGCCAGAGATTCCGAAGATTGATTTCAGGACTAGATATGGTCGTTGTGAGTTTCTGGTTATGTCCTTTGGGCTGAGCAATGACCCCGCAGCCTTTATGCACAGTTTATTTCGGCCTTACTTGGATTATTTCGTCATCGTGTTATGGACAATATCTTGGTGTATTCCCAATCTCGGGAGGATCATGAGCAGCATTTGAGAGTGATGCTTAAGACCTTGAGGGAGAAGAGGTTGTATGCAAAAATTTTGAAGTGTGAGTTCTGGCTCGATTCGATAGTGTTCTTGGGGCACGTGGTGTCTGGTGAGGGTATTCAGGTTGATCCGAAGAAGATAGAGGTGGTGCAAAGCTGGCCTAGACCGTCATCAGCAATTGAGATTCGCAGCTTCCTTGGTTTGGCAAGGTACTATCACCGTTTCGTATAGGGATTTTTCATCTATTGTTGCACCTATGACCAGAATGACCCAGAAGGGTGCTCAGTTCAGGTGGCCTGAGGAGTGTGAGGAGAGCTTTCAGAAGCTCATGTCAGCTTTGACTACAGCTCCAGTGTTGATTTTGCCTACGGGTTTAGATTCTTATACAGTTTATTGTGATGCCTCGAGAGTTGGCCTTGGAGCAATTTTGATGCTGGAATGTAGGGTGATTGCCTACGCATCCAGACAGTTGAAAGTGCACGAAGAGAATTATCCAGTGCACAATCTTGAGCTAGCAGCTATTGTTCACAATTTGAAGATTTGGCATCATTATTTGTATGGAGTGCATTGTGAGATTTTCCTTGATCACCGTAGTTTGCAGCATCTGCTTAAGCAGAAGGATCTGAATTTGCGTCAGAGGAGGCGGTTGGAGCTTCTCAAGGATTATGACCTCATTATTTTATATCATCCGGGGAAGGCCAATGTAGTGGTTGATGCCCTGAGTTGCAGGGTGGAGAGTTTGGGGAGTCTAGCCTACCTTCCAGGAATAGAGCGGCCATTAGCACTTGATGTTCAGGCTTTAGCGGGTCAGTTGGTGAGATTGGATCTATCAGCGCCTCTGCGGGTATTGGCTTGTGTAGCCTCCAGGTCTTCCCTTTATGATCAGATTAGAACATGTCAGTATGATGATCCACACTTGCTCGTTCTTTAGGACAGGGTCCATCACAGTGATTCCAAGGATGTGGTTATCGGTGATGATGTGGTCATGAGGATGCAGGGCCAGATTTGCGTGACCAATATGGATGGACTTCGAGATTTGATTCTAGCTGAGGCTCATAGTTTACGGTATTCCATCCATCCGGGTGCCGCAAAGATGTATCAGGATCTGAGGTAGAATTATTGGCGGAGGCGGATGAAGAGGGATATTGTGGAGTTCATTCTTTGTTGTCTCAATTGTCAGCAGGTCAAGTATGAGCACTAGAGACCAGGTGGACTGCTTAAGAGATTAGATATTCCGGAGTGGAAGTGTGAGTGGATCACCATGGACTTCGTAGTTGGGATCCCACAGTCTTCGAGGAGGTTTAATGCTATATGGGTTATTATGGATCGGTTGACCAAGTCCGCGCACTTCATTCCTATTGGTACTTCTTATTATTCGGAGCGGTAAGATGAGATCTATATAAGGGAGATTATCCGTTTGCATGGGGTTCTGATTTCTATCATTTCTGACAGAGGTACTCGGTTCACATCTCAGTTTTGGAGAGCCGTACAGAGAGAGTTGGGCACTCAGGTTGAGTTGAGCACATCGTTTCATCCTCAGACCGACGGGCAGTCGGAGCCTACTATTCATATTTTGGAGGATATGTTGCGTGCATGTGTCATTGATTTTGGGAGTTTGTGGGACCAGTTTCTGCCACTCGCGGAGTTTGCATATAATAATAGTTATCAGACGAGTATCTAGATGGCTCCGTATGTGGCTTTATATGGTAGGAGATGCAGATCTCCAGTTGGTTGATTTGAGCCGGGCGAGGCTAGGCTATTGGGCACAGACTTGGTTCAAGATGTGTTCACTAAGGTGAACTTAATTCAGGAGCGGCTTCGCACGACGCAGTCTAGGCAGAAGAGTTATGCGGACCAGAAGGTCCGAGATGTGTCTTTCATGTTTGGGGACAAGGTGTTGCTAAAGGTGTCACCCATGAAGGGTGTTATGAGGTTCGGGAAGAGGGGAAAGCTGAGTCCTAGGTTCATTGGGCCATTTAAGGTGCCTCAGAGGATTGGGGAGGTAGCTTATAGACTTACCTTGCCTCCCAGCTTGTCGAGTATTCATCCGGTGTTCCATGTTTTGATGCTCCGAAAGTATGTTGGTGACCCGCCTCATGTTTTGGACTTCAGCACGGTTCAGCTCGAGGGTGATATGTCATATGAGGTAGAGCGAGTGGCGATTTTGGGTCATCAGATCAGAAAGTTGAGGTCTAAGGATATAGCTTCAGTTAAGGTTCAGTGGAGGGGTCAGCCAGTGGAGGATGCTACCTGGGGGACCAAGCAGGAGATGTGGAGCAGACATCCTCACTTATTCGAGAGGACGAACGTTTGTTTAAGAGGGGGAGGATGTAACGACCCGACCGGTCGTTCCGTGAGATTTGCCTCGTTTTCCCTGTTTCTTCTTTAGTATATGTTGCTTAGCCTGTTTATGTTGTGTTGGATCGGTTGGTTCAGGTTCAGAGTGGTCGTGGTGAGAATTGAGACACTTAGTCTATTAAATTAGCTTAATAGTTGAAAAAATCAACTAGGAGTTGACTTATTGGTAAACGACCTCAGAATGCGGATTTTATGCCTCAGATAGCTTAGTTAGGTGATTTGGGACTTAGGAGTGTGTTCAGATTGAAGTTTTGATGTTCGGTGTAGAATTAGGCTTGAATTAACGAAGCTTAGTTTTACGCAATTTCTGGTCGGCAGTGGAAAACAAGCTATCGGGGTTGGGAATGGAATTTCGGAGGTTGGTTTCCGCATCATTGGCGAAATTTAGAAGTTTCAAAGTTCATAGGCTTGAATTTGAGGTAATTTTTGTGTTTTCGTCTTGTTTTTGGTGTTTCGAAGGTTCGACTAAGTTTGAATGATGTTATGGGGTGTGTTGGTAGGATTGGTTGAGGTTCCGGGGGCCTCGGGTGTATTTCGGATGCCCAAACGGGCACTTTTTGGCCTTAAGGAGTCTGTTGTTTTGTAGTGTTTTAGCAGCAGTGATTTCTTCACTGCGATCGCGTGGATTCATCTGCGATCGCGTAGAGTAAAAGAGTGGGGAAGCAATTTTGTGATGGGATTTTAGAACTTCGGCGACAAGGCACCGTTAATATTCTTGCTAATAGAAGATTTGATAATTCTTGGTGGTTATAGCTTATCCACATCGCTTATTTGTTCTCTTGGCCTAGGAAGTGGTAGCCTTAAAACTTCTTGATGTCTTCACTTATTATTAGTGACTAGAGTCCAACCCTCATCGTCTTTGTCTTTGGACTGAGTGTGCAGCTCTAGTGAACCTTCAAGAATTTTCCTTGGAAGATCAACTTCAATGGGCTTGAAGCTTCCAACGTGTAAGAAGGTAGTGCCTGACGCGTTCTGCAACCTTGAACACTTCTTTTATTCGAGCGCGATATTTGCATGATTTTCTTTTGCTGTTTCATCCATGTCTAAGATGATTTTTCCTTCACTTACAAGAACCATGATTTTCTCCTTTAGGACGAAGCATTTCTCTGTAGGGTGGCTAATGATGCAGTGAAACTTGAAGTATTTTAGATCGCCAACTTTACCAATTTCCCCAGGCCTTTTAGATTCAGGGATATCAATGACTTTTTTGGCTAGAATTTCATCGAGGATCGTGGGTACGTTTGAACCTGGAAATGGATAATCCTTTGCCTCCAATTCCTTCAAGGATGGACGATGTTTCTCCTCTTTGGGATATTTACTCGGGGTCTTATCCTTCTTGACCTTTTGCTCAGTCGTGACTTTCACATAAGTTTCTTTCACCGCCATACATTCTTTAATTTGGTTCTTTGATGCAACATTTTCTTGAACATCTTCTGATCAGAGAATGGAGATGCCTTTCCATGGTTTTCGATGCTTAACTCCATGTCGTGAGCTCGCGTTGCATGTAATCCACCATGAGCTCGTCCTTGCTTTTCTTGGTGCCTTTCAACTCTATCATTCTTACAGTTCTTCAGGGACTGTAAAAACGATTATGGAATTCCTTTCAAGTTGCTCCCAATTATCAATGGACTCGGGCTCCAAGTCAATATACCAGTCAAATGCATTCCCTTTTAGCGAATGAAAAAATCGCTTTACCAAAAGATCACCATGCGTTCCAGCATAGCTACAAGTCTCAATAAAGTGGGCAATATGTTGCCTTGGGTTTCCTTTGCTATCAAATTGATGCAGCTTTTGTGGTTGATAATCGTTTGGCATAGTTATACAATCAATCCTCTTAGTATAAGGCTTAGAGTAGTACAATGAACTTTGTGATGGTCCCCCGTATAGAGCTCTGATAGTGTTTGTTATCATGTATTGCAATTGTTGAACAGATAATGCCGCAACCGAAGTGGACTGTTGTTCCCTCTGAATACTGAAAATGGCAAGAGATTCCTCGACATCTATTTTTGGCGAGGTGAAGACAGGTGAACGAGGAGGGACGTGGCTTGACTCTCCAGGTGCATATGCCTTAGGTTTGTTCATGATTTGAGCGATTTGAAGGTCTTTGTCTTCAATAGATTTCTTCAATATTTCTATAGCATGTTCCATCATGGAAAACTTTTCTTCCATGTTAGTTACGTCCATTGTGGTTGCAGACGTAATGTGAGATCTACTCTTCTTTTCCATCTCCATTGAGGCAATGTATTCAGATCCATCAAAGCCACTAGCTTTGAACTTTCTTCGAGTGATTCGGCCAACATGACTAAGCTCAGCGCATGCGGCAACAGTAGTATCTTTGCATGAAACATCACGCTTGCAAAAGGCCATTGTAGCAGTAGATCTGAAGTTTGTAGTTTTCAACTTGCAAGAAGGAGAGATGAAGGGCAGAATAAGTCCCGTTGGGCATGCCAAAATTTGTTCACAACAAATTTCGTAGTCCGAAAAATAAACTGCAACAAAAATAATATGAAGGAAAAGGAGATTTATTGATAAATATTTGTGAGTACAATTCTATGTATCCCTTGATTCTCCTCTCTATAATTCTCCGTGATTCGAGGGCTTGAGAAGCGTCTTTCTCGAAAGGAGGATGATGCAGACCTCCTTGTGATGTATTTAATCGCTAAGAACGTCGAGAAACACTTTGTTGTTGCGGGTTGATCTCCGGAAAGAACTCCGTTGATCACTCATTTTTTGAAGAACTATGCACTTGATGATTGATCTCTCTATTTGTGGATGTCTTCATCAATTGCGGAGTGTTCTTCTCCAACTCTGAATGTCTTGAGAGTTATGTAACCCCTCTATTTATAGTTGTAGAGGATGGACAGTTCAACTACATATGAGTTCTCTTGTTTGATTCTGATTGGCCATGTCATTTTAGCCACTTGGCGACCTATGGTTGGTTCTTTCTTTTTTACTTGGATTGCCAAATCATTTAACACGTGGTGTCATCTTTTTGGCTTGCAGTTTGACTAGATATGCCATGTCACTTGACACATGGCATGAATCTGGGCCTTAAGATGAAATGAACCTTGGGCTCAAAAATAATAATGGACTAATTTAACTTGTAAAGCACAAAATAATTATTTAACCTAATTGAATCTAATCCAAATTTGTATGGATTAGACCCAATAAAATTTATTTGTGTACGAACATATTATTTGAAGCTTGGACTTAAAACTTTGAATGATCCAATAAGTTTTATAGCCTATATATATCCTAGTAGCTCAAATAAAGTCAAAACCAAAACCAAAACCAATCAATATCAATGCTAACAAAAAAGAATTAATCCTTACACTAAGAATGGCAACAATGTTGGATATCATTACTTTAGTTTTTCATTGTTAATTTAACCAATGAAAATACATTATTTTATTTTATTTTTTTTCTTTGTCATGTAATTAATACTTATTAGCCGAACTTATTTAAGAATGACTTAGTATTTTTAGATGATGATCATTTTCATTATGCTTTATTAGTTAGCAATATTTATTTTATGCTTTCATTATCTTTTTTCTTGGTATTTTATTACAACGTCATCACTCATTTCACTTTATTATTTTTTTCTTTAGAAATAATTTAATTATATATTTGTGTCTTTCTAGGAATAAAGAAATATTTCAAGTAAAAGTTATATTTTGTATTAAAAAATTCATGAAAAATCCCAAAAAACTCGAAAAACCCCAGGTTGAAAACCCTGACTTTTATTTGTTTGATTTTGGTTAATCGATTTGAAAATTCGAGTAGTTGATTTGGTTTGGTGTTTGAAAAATTCGAACCAACATGGTCCATGTACTCCCCTAACTGTTGGTGCATGTAAAACAAAGAAGAGGACAGGAGTGACAAATCTACTGCATGCTTGTTGATATTTACAAACCAATTGACATTGATAAGAGAGATAAGGAACCTTCAAGCTTTCCTAGATTTGAAGGATAAGGAAAGAAGTACGTTCGAAGGAGTTGAATATAATTATGAGGAGTTTGAGAATGTGATTGATATGCGTCACCCGATGGTTGATAAAGGTGTATATATAGACATTAACTCAGCTTATTGTGTGCACTTTTTATTTCTAAAGCAACATCAGAATTAATGTACAACATCAGAATTAATGTTTAAACAAATTGATCGATGATGTTTTAGTTAAACAGCTCCAGGTAGTTAGACAATCTAATTTTGTTTGTACTGTATACTTAACTATACTCCATGTGGTCCACAATAAGTGACCAATTTACCTTGGGCACACCAATAAGGAAATACTGAATTCTAGACAAAAGTAGTTAGTATGACCAAAGTACCCTTAATTAAATATTGCAGCATAGTTAATGTGAGGAGTAAAAAACTTATTAGGAATACGTACAAGAAGGTAATTTTTAAAAAATAAATGAATTGTTTCTGGGTTATATAAATGGACACTTGTTTTGGACCAAAATAAAAGGCAAATTGGTCACATATTGTGGAGCGGAGGGAGTATCTTTTAAGATATCGTTTAGTAGGGTGCATAAAAATAATGTTGAATAGGATGTATTAGTAATGCAGGTATTAATGTTCTCTTTATTTGTCTAGGCTTATTATTTAGTTGATCTTTTCTTTTATTTTGAACTTCAATTGAAAAGTACATATAATAGGTACTCCCTCTGTTTCAATTTATGTGAACATGTTTGACTGGGCACGACGTTTAAGAAAAAATGAAGTCTTTTGAAATGTGTGGTCCTAAACAAGTCAAAAAGGGGCCTAGAGTATTTATGTGATTATAAAAGCTTCTCATTAAAGGTAGACTTGTAAGTTTAAGCTAAATTATTTCCAAATTTAGGAAGGAACGGACAAAAAAAATAGGACATAAACTGAAACGGAGGGATTAGTATGTCATAAAATTTCAAATTCATTTAAGAGCAATTTTCATAAATGACTATTGTTTAGTGACTAGTAACTTGCTATAGTTACCATTTACTTAATTACTTCCTATAGTTATGTTTTCACTTGTTATAGAGTGTATTCGATGTATTCAAGCTATTGTATTCATGAATACAATAGCAAAATTCGACGGAAAACAGGGAAGTCCAGCTAAACATAGTCTATATTCATATGTATTCGCGAGTTGTATTACACCCCATAATTTCGTACGTGAGAGTACGTCATAAGTTAATTTATTTAAGATCAGAAATGAGATCGTCTTTGAAAGTAAATAAAGTAAGTTAATCATGTAAACGTGGAGGTTACAAATATTTAAGATCATGGACTGCAAGTACCAAGAGGGTTAGAAGGCTTAAAATCTAAACAAATTGAAGAAAATAAGTTCGTTCAAAGTCAACACATCTGGAATGTTATAACATGTACTTTAGTGTGATACTATGGCTAATTACATGATAATGAGGTTATTCTATGAGTTAATTTTATCGTATGATAGTCGTGTGCTACGTTTTGAAGTCAAGCAACTTGTGGAACAAAAGTTGGCCAAGATCATCACAAGTTACATTCACAAATATGCTGAAAATTAGATCAAATTTAGATTAGTTTTTCTCCCAATATACTTTAAATTAGGGTATGATATAGCTACCAAATTTAAGATCGACGAGTTTAGTTTCTAACGCATTTAACCATTTGTCGATACGACATCGGAGTAGAGAGACATATGTATTTTTGCGAGACTGCGCAGGCTACTAGGTGACAAGTAGGTGTGTCACCTACTTGGTTAAATGAGAGCCCAAAAAGAAGCAATTTCAGGTCGGACAAAGAGCTTATTTGAGGGCTCATCTCCTGAAATATAACCCTCATTATATATCACAAACAATCAGACCTATACCTCTGCAAACGTCCTCCCAAAAATTACCCACAAACCCTAATTGATTTTCTCTCCCTTTCAAGTTCTAATTGGGTGTAAAACCTAGAATTTGAAGAACCAAGATAAGGGCTGAGTTATCCAACAAATAAAGTAAGTTTACTGCTCTCTTTAATCCATTTTTTCTGCTGTAAATTCATGGTAATTCGTTCTATACTTGTAAGAACTCACGGGACGGTGATCGGAAGCCGTGAGTTCGAGTTATTCACTTGTAGCAGACAATTTTGTCGACTGTTTTATATTGTTGTTGGGCTGCGTATTTCAATACTGTTTTGAGAAGTTTTGGAGGAGGAAGTTTGTGGAGAATCACCATATATATGTAGGGTGGTGGTCTGGTCGTTCTTCGTAACATTTTCGATTCATTTGACACTACTACGGTGGTCATTTTGTGTATGAAGAGAATGCGGTGTGTTGGGCTGTTTTGTAGTATTTTATGGTGTATTTAAGGCTGGAAAATAATGTATATATGTTTTTGTTGTTGTGTTCTTGTGTTGTTGGTGTTATCTTTAATTTGGAGGAAGTAAGGATTAAAGGGGAGATGATGCCCGTTTTTATACAAAATAAGCTTGTCGTTCGTTGTGGGATAGTTGTACCTTTCGTAACATAATAATAGTATTATTATCATTGTTGTAGATTAAGGTGTGAAGAGGCGAGTTCAACTTGGTGAGTAGAAAGATTGTGATAAGGTATGTTAAGGTATTTCCTTCTTTCTTTTGGAATGATCTAAAGTGAAACGAACGTAAACGATATGCTATTTCATAATGAATCTACTCCTAGCAACTAAGGTTGTTCATGTTGTTCTATCCTTACAAAGTTATTCTAAGAAAGTATGTATGATCCTTGAGTCCAAGTGAAGTTCATATTGAGGGTATGATGTCCATAATTTTAATCGAAGGTGCAACTACCTTATGTCACTCCGAAAGGTTTAGAGCGTGATTCCATTAGTCCAGCATGCATTATATATAGTATGCATTTTACTCTACCGAGCCGCGCTATAGTCAGCCAGGTACGACACCTATTGTGCAACCACTGGTCAGTTGGGTTTATCGATCTCCACATGGGCGGGTTTAATTCTACCAAGCCTTATGATTGCGGTGTGTGTTTTTAACGAGTCCTCTTCGAAGCCGGGTATGATATGATGATGATGATGGCCTCAGAGGAGGATGTTTTTAAATAATTATATATATATGTATCACGCATTTCATGTCACTATCTCTCAGAGGCACTCAGATGCTACAGGTTGTATCTCCTACATCTCTATTTACATTACTCTTCTTAGTTATGCGATTCTGCCTTACACACTCAGTACTTTATTCATACTCACGTCCCTTTTTCTTGGGGATGCTGTGCTTCATGCCCGCAGGTTCCGATAGACAGGTTGACAGTCCTCCTAGTAGGCTATCAGCTCAGCGGAAGGTGTTGATGCACTCCACTTGCTCCGGAGTTTCCTATTTGGTTAGTAAAATTGGGACATGCATTGACTGGTTTACAAATGATCATGTCAGCCTTATAAGCCCGTATGTCACATGTGTAAGTTTCTATATAATGTTGGGTCATCATGTATCTAGTATGCACTTATATTTTATTCTTATTATCGCATGATGACCCTTTTGGCCCATTTACCCATGATAGTACGATAAGAAAGATATCTTATGTTAGTACTCGGTTGAGTAAGGTACCGGGTGCCCGTCGCGGCCCATAGGTTGGGTCGTGACAAAAGTGGTATCAGAGTAGTTCTGTCCTAGGGATGTTTACAAGCCGTGTCTAGTAGAGTCTTGATTATGGGTGTGTTGTGCACCTCACTTATAAGCAGGAGGCTACAAGGCATTTAGGACTGTCACTCTTTCTTCTTACTCTAGATTGTGTGGTAGAGCTCAGTCGTAAGAACTCAATTTCCTAAATTCTATCTTATTCATAATACGACGATGCCTACACCTTGAAAGACGATTGGTCGGAGATTGCAATGTGGATTTGAAAGCGTTGAGTAAGAGGAACTCAATTTTGCATCATACTTATGATGAGTAAATGTGAGGTATTCTGCAGATTATGTGTACACTAAGACGTGTAAGATTCTTGGTAAGGAGCCGTAAGGAATGTATATCTATCCACCCATTTGGTAAAAAAAAATAACGAGAGAATCAGAAGGTAGATACAAGTTTCAACAAGTAAAAGGAGCAAGTTGAAGAGGGGTACGAGGTACTCAGTTAGTGAAGATTATCAGTATTTACAATTCAGGTAGAGAAATATAAGCATTATGTGTTACTTTCAATAGTAGTAGAGATATATATAATTGTCCACATTCATCTCAGTTATGCCCTATGAGAGCTAACCGATATAGCATAAGAGAAGGACGTAATATCAGGATCCAGTTAGGGTTAAAGCAACCCAAAATGTTGGATGGAGTGTTACCATTATGTAACATTTTTGGAGGGTAGTGCAGGACATGGTAATAGTTCTCATTGGGAGATAGCCAGATGGTGCACTCTAGAATGTCAGAAAGTTTAGAAGATAGGCATTGGAGTCCTAGAAGGGATGAATATTTACCTTACAATGACTCCTGCCCCTAGTAAAGAGTGAATGGTAGTAGACCCAAGAGCCAATGAGATGGTGAAAAGGGTTTTAAAAGAGAAAGGCTGTTTTGTTGAAGTTTCAGAATAAGGTAATAGACATAGATATCAGCATGAGAATAAGTAAATGAAGCATTATGAGTAAGATGTGATAAATGAGTGATAACGGTAAATCAAAATATGACAGGATGACAGAGTATATAGTCAAGTGAAGGAAAAAGAAATAGGAGACATGCCCTAAGACAATAAAAGTATAGGCCCTAAAGTCATATCCTTATTTCATGAAATGCGTCGGTGAGTTCAACGCGATTACCAGAAGGAAAATTTAGACCCCCCGAGTAATAAAAATTAGCATGGTATAGTAAAAAAAAATCGAACATGAAATAGGGATCGAGGGAATTGGTAATAGTCGGCATCGTGAGAATTTCAGAGATCGTGTTTGGCCAATAATAGAATGGACAACCGAAGAATAACCTTTAAAGGTCATTCACGAAAACGCTTCCCTGAAGCAAGCACTATGAGCAGAGTTAAGATTAAGAGACTAAATGTGCCAGTTACACCAGGTGTCACCCTTGTGCATAAGAAATTAAATTATACATGGTGTAGAAGGGTTACCGCAAGACCAATAATATCTCAGTGATGATGTGAACGCCAAAGATGAAGAGGTAAATATCGAATGGTAAAGGAAGAATGTGGTAAAAAGGTGAAAGCAATGAGATTGCATTTATTCAGATCTTACATATATAATATGAATCCAGAACATTATGCAAGCATGATGTTGGGGAGAATCAATAAGAGTTTCGCACTCGACGATATTGATAAATAAGTGGAAATGAAAACTTGATACATAAGGATCCCGTGTGAGAGGTAAGTTAAGACAAACGACATAACCAAGAGGTGTTACATAGAATACAGATATGAGAGTGGACCAACGAGTAGTCTATAGTTGATTCAGAAAGAGCCTAGTTATATCTAAACAAGAGGTCATAGATAAATCAACAGATCGTGCAAGATAAACATAGTGAAATCCAACAAAGGGAATTCAATCTCGTAGATATGATGTCATCGTGATCCTTGAGTAATGTTAAGATAGAAGGTTGGTTAGTTAAAGGTATCGTATAAGTGTTGCAGAAATAAAAGAGGGTGTCACTAGGGAGACAAATAAAATTTCAGTTCAGAAGAAACTTACGAGCACAAGGGCGCGGAGGTAAGTAACTAAGGATAATTATAGGAAAGTAAGAAGATCAAAAATACCGTAGGGTATACAATGAAATAAAATCACGGATTTGCAAAAGTCAGAGGGTCTTCCCTAAGCATCGCAATGAAAGATTAGCTTAGGAAAGAAGGAAGAAGTCTTCAACATAAGCATAGTGACCTAAATATCAAATGGTCTTGTAACAGTAGTCTCGCTATAATATTGTATGCACTCCATAAGAAAATGGCACCTATCGTGGCTAATGAATGGGAAGAAGAAAAAAAATCAAGAGTTGATAATTCAGATCATATGAGTTACAGGGAACTCTAGTATTCGTGGGGACTAAGAAAAGGCAAGTATCCATGCAGCAAGTGGAAGAACGACCATGAAAAATAGTTGCTTACATTCAAAGACAACTGAGAAGGCATGAAAGGAAATATATGGTGCTAGCATGTTAAAAGGAAGGTTACGAGTAGTATAAATAGATATGTGTAGGTTGCAAGCTAAAGTATGGTAGAGCGACAAGGTTTTATCTAGACAGGAGTTAGGATAAGAAAAGGTGAGTGAGAAGGTGACAAGAATAGGTAAGTCCTAGGGATTAAACCCATTATAACAAGAGAGCTGATGGTTTCCATAAAGTTATAAAAAGCTCAGTATAGCATGAGTGAACTCAAAGGAGTTTAAAACTAGTAGCATTTAGAAGAGATGGAATGCTACATGGTGGTAAACTAAGGGTGTAACTGTGATAAATGATAAGAGGATGACGTTTAGGCCTTTGATTGAGTATTGATTTTGAGAAAAAGGATTTCATGAACTACACTGGATTAAAATAACCCCATAGGATGAATCACACTAGGATGCTATAAAATACAGTTATTGGAGTATAGTATCATCCCTAAGTGGATTAGGAAAATCACTTAAGATATTCCTCGATGAGACGTGAACCCTAGTGATGATATATTACATAAGAGGTTTCAAGTTATCAGTTGTAGATTATAGATCAACATTAAGGTGAATCAACAATAAATGGATGAAAGTTACAAAGTATGAGATGAGATTAGGCTGTCATTCTTAAGATGAACAGTAATAAGGAAGCATTAAATGACTTTGATTTATACATATAGGAGAAGCAGGAAGAGAGTAACCTAGGGTTGGGTGGCAGGCCTCGATAATAATAAATCGAAGTAAGAGTTATAGTATAGTAAGACCTACCTAGTTGTGGTAAAGACATAAGCATAGATAACTGAGGCCATGAAACAAAATATAGCAAAAGTCATAAGTTCGACAGACTGCCAAGCGAAGAACTTTAGTACACCTATAGATGCCAGAGGGAGATCTTGTCATAGTACTATATATGTTCACAAAGTGAAGCCTAGAAATTGGTTAAAAGCTAACGGAAAAAGGAGATAAGAGTCGCATTGGTGCACATTCAAGGTTAGAATCGTACAGGCTGCATGAAAGAAGGTAGAAAGAGTTACAAGATTGGAAGAATTTCGACCACAAGTCATGGTATGAGAAAGAGGCCTAAAAATGGGAATGCCCTAGACTTTGGATTTATTCACAACAATTCCCTATATGGCAAAGAAAATATTATAATATTTGTAAAATATATTGTTTAATACAAAAATAAGTGCATCATTCAACACTCAAGGACGAATGTTCCAAAGGAGGGAATAATGTTACACCCCATAATTTCGTACGTGAGAGTACGTCGTAAGTCAATTTATTTAAGATTGGAAATGAGATCGTCGAAGAAGTACATAAAGTAAGTTAATCATGTTAACTTGGAGGTTACAAATATTTAAGATCATGGATTTCAAGTACCAACAGGTTTGGAAGTCTTAGAAGCTAAACAAATTGAAGAAAATAAGTTCGTCGACAGTCAACACATATGGAATGTCATTACATGTACTTTAGGGTGATACTATGGTTAATTAAATTAGAAGGAGGTTATTCTATGAGTTATTTTATTTGTATAATAGTCGTGTGCTACGTTTTTAAGTCAAGCAACTTGTGGAACAAAAGTTGTCAAAGATCATCACAAGTTACATTCACAAATATGCTGAAACTTAGGTCAAATGTAGATGAGATTTTCTCCCAATATACTTGGAATTAGGGTATGATATAGCTACCAAATTTAAAATCTACGAGTCTAGTTTCTAACACATTTAATCGTTTGTCGATATGACATCGGAGTAGAGAGATATATGCATTTTTGCGAGACTGCACAGGCTGCTAGGTGACAAGTAGGTGTGTCACCAACTTGGTTAAATGAGAGCCCAAAAAGAAGCAATTTCGGGTCGGACAAAGAGCTTATTTAAGGGATCATCTCCTGTAATATAACCCTCATTATATGTCACAAACAACCAGACCTAAACCCTTGCAAAACTTCCTCCCAAAAATTACCCACAAACCCTAATTGATTTTCTCTCCCTTTCAAGTTCTAATTGGGAGTAAAACCTAGAATTTGAAGAACCAAGATAAGGGCTGAGTTATCCAACAAATAAGGTAAGTTTACTGCTCGCTTTAATCCATTTTTTCTGCTGTAATTTCATGGTAATTCTTTATATACTTGTAAGAACTCACGGGACGGTGATCGGAAGCCGTGAGTTCGAATTATTCACTTGTAGCGGACTATTTTGTGGACTGTTTTATGTTGCTGTTGGGCTGCGTATTACACTACGGTTTTGTGGAGTTTTGGAGGAGTAAGGTTTTGTAGAAACAACATATAGATTTAGGGTGGTGGGATGTTCATTCTTCGTAACATTTCCGGGTCGTTTGACACTACTACCGTGGTCATTTAGTGTATGAAGAGATTGCGGTGTGTTGGGTTGTTTTGTAGTATTTTATGGTATATATAAGGCTGGAAAATAATGAATATATGTTGTTGTTGTTGTGTTCTTGTGGTGTTGGTGTTATCTTGAATTTGGAGGAAGTAAGGATTATAGGGGAGATGTTGCCCGTTTTTATACAAAATAAGCTTGTCGTTCGTTGTGGGATAGTTGTACCTCTCGTAACTTAATGATAGTATTATTATCGTTGTAGTAGATTAAGGTGCGAAGAGGCGAGTACAACTTGGTGAGTAGAAATATTGTGGTAAGGTATTTCCTTCTTTCTTTTGGCACGATCTAAAGTGAAACGAACGTAAACGATATGCTATTTCATAATGAATCTACTCCTAGCAACAAAGGTTGTTCATTTATTCTAATAAAGTATGTATGATCCTTGAAACCTAGTGAACTTCATATTGAGGGTATGATGTCCATAATGTTAATCGAAGGTGTAACTACCTTATGTCACTCCGAAAGGTTTATAGCGTGATTCCATGAGTCCAACATGCATTATATATAGTATAAGTTTTACTCTACCGAGCTGGGCTATAGTCGTGTGGGTACGACACCTACTGCGCAACCACAAATCAATTGGGTTTACCGAGCTCCACGTGGCAGGGTACGATTCTACCGAGCCTTATGATGGCCGGGTATGTTTATACCGAGTCCTCTTCGAGGCCGGGTATGTTGATGATGATGCCCTCAGAGGGGGATGTTTTTAAAATATTATGTATATATATGTATCGCGCATTTCATGTCACTATCTCTCAGAGGCACTCAGATGCTACAGGTTGTATCTCCTACATCTCGCTTTACATTTTTGTTGTTAGTTATGCTTTTCTGCATACATACTCAGTACTTTATTCGTACTGATGTCCCTTTTTTCTTGGGGACGCTGTGTTTCATGCCCATAGGTTCCGATAAACAGGTTGACAGTCCTCCTAATAGGCTATCAGCTCAGCGGAAGGTGTTGTTGCACTCCACTTGCTCCGGAGTTGCCTATTTGGTCAGTATGATTGGGACATGCATTGACTGGTATGGCGGGGCTCTGTCGCGACCTTTTTTATGCTTATATACTCTTAGAGGCTTGTAGACAAATGTCAGGTATATGAATACTTGTATGGCTTTGTCAGACTACGTTTTGAGTTTACAAATGGTCATGTCATCCTTATAGGCGCGTATGTCACATGTATAAGTTTCTATATCATGTTAGGTCGTCCTATGTCTAGCATTCCCTTATGTTTTATTTAGATTATGTCATGATGACCATTTTGGCACATTTACCCGTTATAGTATGATAATAAAGATATTATATGTTGTTATTCGGTTGAGTAAGGTACGGGGTGCCCGTCGTGGCCCATAGGTTGGGTCGTGACATCTAACTCAACAAACTCAATTATAACACACATAATTAGTATTTTCGGTTATAGAAAGGATTCTTCGCCGAAAAACACCCTAAAAACAAAGCAATCTTCACAGATTCAATCTGTCCTTTCTTTTTTTTAGTGGTATCTTTACTAAAATATTTTTAATGGTATGTTTACAAATACATTTATGTATTGAAATTATATAATTACATTGAATACAGTCAAATACATACAATACATTGAATACATGAAGTATATCAGGTCATCTATAGTGAAAACATATAAATACATACGTCAAGCAAGTCCAGGAAGAGGGAATTGTCGAATAGATACATTTGAATACATATATACATCTGAATACATAAATTATATTAAATAAAGAAATATATTAATACATTCTACAATACATTGAATACATATTGCTGAATATATACTGCTAGACAAAACAGTGAAACAAAGTGAAACTTTGAAATTATATAATTAACTTGAATACAGTTAACTATAGTGAATATATTGAAATAGTAAAAAAAACTAAAGACAATGAATACAATGAAATACATGAAATACAACGAGATACATTGAATACAATTAAAATAAAGTATCTTTTCCCTTAACCCCTGAATCTGTGTTTAACTTGAATACAGTTAAATATAGTGAATATATTAAAAAAATAGAAAAAGCTAAAGAGAGTGAATTTACATGGAATACAACGAGATACAATGAATACAATAAAAATAAAGTATCTTTTTCCTTAACTCATGAATCATCATCAATAAGTTTTCTTCTCTTTTATGCATCACGAAGTGTTGATTCTTTCAAAGATTTCTCAAATTGGGCTTGTTTCAATGTCGGGTAACTCTCTTGTGAGTTGTTGAATAAGTCATTGGAGATGAAATTTTGTGTTTTCTGGTGAAAGCATAACAATGGTGATTATTTCTAACAAATTAGTAAAGAGAATCAGAAGAAGCAATGTACTACAAAAATCTAACAACTTTAAAATTTACCATAAATTTTTGGAGCAAGAAAAAATTAAAATTTCGTGAGACAATGGAGATGAATTAGTGGAGAATCATTGTTGTATTCGTGGAGAAGAGACTGGCATTAGAAGAGAGATTGTGGAGAGAAATCTTTGTTTCTGAAGTTGTATACTATACAGTGGTCTTGTGAGAGAAAGAACAAAAAGGAGGAGAGAGAAAAATATTACCCGTCGTATTTAATGGCTAAATAGTAGGAAGTGACCATAAATACCTATTGCGATAAAACCTAAAAAGTAGCTATAGAAAATAATATTTTAAAAGGATATTTATTTATAATAAATAAGCTAAAACTTTGCTATGGGAGGTAAAATTTCCTTAATTTTTAATTAGGAAGAGTTTATGTGTATTAAGGTGGGCCCAAAAGTCTAATGAAGTAGTAAAAATTGCATGGTGCGCCCTATTTGGTCGCCCCCAATTAATCTATAACCACTTTTTAAGAAAATTTTAACTTATACCCACTATTTAAAGAACTTCAGTCCTCTTTCTCCTCCTTCTTCAACTCATTTGTTTTCTGAATGCTGAAGATTGAGATATCGGTATGCGTTCTATCCTGATGATTCATATATATCTCTTGTCCCATTATGTTAAGTTTGGTCTTATTCACAATAATTTAACCTCTTAGATATTTTAGCTTTACAGGCACATTGGTTTTTGGTTCTAATTTATATGTAGGAACTTGTTTTCATGTTGAAAATATTTTTCATTCTTTAATCTTTAAAATGAACAGCATCAATCACTGCTAATCATGATTTATTAAATTCATTGTTGTTTTAGAACTTCAGCTCTAAGAATGCCGAAGTTCATCAAATATAAACAAGAACTCCAGCTCCTAGAATGCTGAAGTTCAGCAAATACAAAACAAACTTCAGCCCTGAAGTTCATTACAAACAAAACAAAGCTTCAGCTAAAATATGTCAAAGTTCAGCAAGTACCAAACAAAGCTTCAGCTAAAATATGCTGAAGTTCAGCAAATACAGAAAAAAATTTCAGCTAAAACATGCTGAATTTCAGCAAATACAGAACAAAGCTTGAGATACTAGAATGGAAGTTCATCAATTACAAAAGAAAACTCCAGCCAACATATTGTTTTATTGAACTGAAGTTTTGTCATTTGCACTACGAACTGAAGTTTGCATGATTGCCTTTGCAAGTCAGACCAAACTTCATGCAAAAATATCTAAAGTTTGGCTACACTTCAGAAAAAATTTTGCTACTTCAAACTCGTATGTCTAAAATTACGCAAAAAGTGAGTACGCTTGCAATTTTTTTGTAAAATGGGTATAAGTTAAAACGTGACCAAAGAAACGAGCATAGATGCAAATGCCCACTGAAGTGGTATAATTTATCAACAATCCAAAGACAAACTTGTGTGTAGAGTCCATCATTCTTGTGGGCCCACTGTAATGATTGACATAACTTGGCAGCTGAAGACACGTGTAAGTCAATAAATAGAAGAGTAGTATATCAAAACATGGTCAATGAGCTACACGACCAAAAATTTATCAAGATGGTACAGTACCGATACAAAATTAACCAATCAGAGTAGCTCAAAAATCTGCAATGTCAACTTTACCTTTGGACAACAAGCACAATGACGACCGGAAGCTCCTGAACTCTCCTTTTTATTAATTGTAGGAAAAATATTTCGAATTTGGGCCTTCTGTAAGCAGTTTATAAAAGATGGAAACGTGTAAATATATGGCTTTAGCACTCATTGAAATATAAAATCCTAGACCCCTGTCCTCCTTGTTTGTGTTGAGCAAACTGTTGAAAATATCGAGTATTTTGGTTATGAATTTAATTTAACACTATAATAATGGGATTGAAGAACAGTTACAAGTGTGTGAAATCTCTTGAGCAATTCTAAACTGGAGGCCCTTATGTCATTGACTCGGATGGTTCATTTATGGTATGTGCGGGTAATGGCACAATTATGCTGGTCGATTTATCCTCTTTGATGATAAAATCTACAATAAAAGGCGATTTTGAACCAGTGACAGCTCTTGCTCTTAACCCTAATACTAAAAATATCCTCGTTTCTGCTAGGCATAGTCGTCTAATTAGAGTTTGGGACCTTTTCATTGTGATGATCCAAAAGGTCATCTTATGTTTTAGAATTCAATTCTGCTCTCTTTAGCCTTAAAACTCTCATTTTTAACCTCCTTAATTTGCGTGCACAGTCCGGGCATATTTTCCGAAAAGCTTTTATGTTGAAAATTGATAAAATCATAATTTTTTGCCTTAAAAGTTGATTTTAGTTGACTTCAGCCAACGTTTTGAGTAAACAGACCCGGACCCATATTTTGACGGTCACGATGGGTCCGTAGTGAAATATGGGACCTACGCATATGCCCGTAATCGAATTACGAGGTCCCTAGCTCGAGATATGAATTTTTGTTGAAAATTGAAAGACTGAAAAAGTAATGATTTTAAGAAATTGGTTAATGTTTGATCTTGTTGGTATCGGGTCCGTATTTTGGTTCTGAAGTTCGGTAATGATTTGTTATGATATTTATACCTTATCTGTGAAATTTGATGAGAAACGGAATTGATTTGACGTGATTCGGACGTCCGGTTTTGAAAATAGAAAATTTAAAGTGTTCTTCATAATTTCATGTGATTTGGTGCTTATGAGCTCAGACTTGAAGTGAAGCCCGAAATCGGCCAAAAATACCAACACGGCCTCGTATCTCGGAACCCGAAAAAACTAACAAAACCCGACAACCCATTCAATTTCGAGTCGAACCATACTAATTTCACTCAAATCCGACTCTAATTCGATGTTCAAATCTCATAAATTCATTTTATGAAGTTTCTAAAATTTTTCCCAAGTTTCCACCTCAAAGTACTAATCAAATGATGAAATCAGTGATATATTCATGTATATTATCCAAATCCGAGTTAGAATCACTTACCCAGATTAATTTTTTGAAAACCCCTCGAAAAATCGCCACAAACCGAGCTCCTTAAGTCCAAAATGTGTAATTATGCCCTAAATCCCGTATGTATAGTGCACCCTCTGGTCTCCAATATGCGGTCCGCGAAAATCCAGGCGCGGGCGCGAAAATCCAAGCTCCTGTGATCATGAAAAAGTGGTGCGGCCACATTTTTGGTGTCTGCACTGACAGGCCTTAGCATTTTGGCTATAACTTTATCTACATATGTCCACATGATGATTACTTTACTTTTCTGGGAACTACACACGAAGGACTATAACTTTTGTTTTTAAATCATCTCAAAATTCATTGTAGATCAAAAGATATAGGCTTCCGAAGTCGGACTGGCGGATCTGCAGATCTCCCTTAGAGCGCGGTCGCGACCAAAATTATGCGGTCCGCACCCCTCCACCGCGGTCCGCGAATTTTTGCCTAGGTCCACGTTTCCAAGGCACCAGAACCATGCCAGAGTTTCGTAAATGCCCAGACTCGCTCAAAACTCACCTGAAACACACCCGAGGCCTCTGGAACCTCAACCAAAGGTACCATTATGTCCTAAAATACCATACCAACTCAATCAAGCTCTCGAATCACATCAAACAATAACAAAAACATGGATCGCACACCAATTAAAGCTTAATGGACTTGAAACCTTAAACTTTCACAACTGATGCTGAAACCTATCAAACCTCGTCCGAATGACATAAATTTTGCACACACGTCACAAATGACATTACAAACCTACTTCAACTTTCGGAATTCCATTCTGACTCTGATATCAAATTTTCCACTGCCCACCGGAAATCATCAAATTTCCAATTTCGCCAATCAAGTCTAACTCTACCACGGACCTCTAAATTGCATTCAAGCCACCTAACGGGGCAAATCACACCATAAAGATCCAAATTTGAGGTCGATTACTCGCTAGCCAAAACATGGTCAAACCATACATATTTAAAGCTCCTAGCTGAATATCACTCCTCCATATCAATCCCGAATAACTTGAAACCAAAATCGATGATTCACATAAGTCATAGTACATCACACGGAGCTACTCATGCCCTCAAATAACCGAGCTAAGTATAAAATATTCAAAACAAACGGTCGGGTCATTACATCCTCCCCCACTTAAACATACGTTCGTCCTCGAACACGCCCATAGTCGTTCAAAATAACCTTACCACACACATACCCGGAGGTGATCCCACATCACCCTATCCCATATAGGTCTGATAACACAGCATAACAAAAATTTCTTCATCCAACCTAGCCCAAGCCTTAGAATCCAAATTTTTCCACATCTGAAATCTTTAATAAGATCAGAATCTCGTATCTACACATTTATAAGTCTGAACAAGTTGTACCCAAGCATAGCCATAACTCAAGATGAAATCATATGATATATCGCATAACTCAAACACTCGTAGAGATAAATTATGATCACAGTGGCTGCTCAGAACAACCCATTGCCGGTAATAAACCTATTATCAAACAGAGACCCATTCAAACATCTTCATGTACTGCCGACGATAAAAGAAGCATGCAGGAACCCATAACCATTTGTTGTATCAACAAGTGGTGGAACTCCCTCTCTGTCGATAAGAACTATAGAAAAATTCTAAGCCGGTCAGCATCAATATCCTCCCAAATATGCCACAACCATATCCGATAACACCTATTCTAGGTCAATAGGTATCACCACAACGCAATGCTAAGAACTCCTCACACATTGCATAACCAAAACACATGAATCCAACAAACAAGGATCATATCTCAGCATAACCCCGCCGCAATGTGTGACCCAATACAAACGGTGGCCCATATTATATACCTCGCTCCACCTTGCTCAAAATCAATAACCACATGAAATTCGACATCAAATACTCAAGGTGCATTACCATAACCACGGAGAATCGGACGATACCATGCCACACGAAACCCGAAAGAACATAATCAATATGCCTCAATCATGCAATACCCAATTACTCATCTCACTCAAATTCCTCTATAAGACCACAATAGAACTGCACCATGCGTGCCCAAGATCAACGAATCACAACTTCTCTCAGCATCGAAGTGTAACTCATAAATCATTTCAGAACATGAATAACCTCAACAACAACCGAATGACATATCCCTCAGCAATAGTAGTTTCGAATCAACCAATCCGACTCGGTGTAGAATACAACATCCCTAATTGGGCCTACCAATGGACCCCCAAATCGACTCTCGTCCCCCACAATTAGATGATTAACCCTTCAAAACTACACAATAACTGAATCACAACATTCTATCCCTTAGCTAGCTTCGGCCACAACCTCACATGAAACAATCAGCTCCGGAGAACTCCTAGTCTCCAAATTCATAGAACACATGTACCACCATATCTAATCCCAACTCCACCACCAGAATGTCTAACACATCTCTCATTCACGATCATCCCACGAGGAATACTTCTAAAAATTTTCCATGCCACATAGCAAAATTTGAATATCCGCAGTCGATCAATTAAGAGAGTGTCGCAGAACCAATGAAGTCTCCATAAATCAAACACATCACCCTTCTCTAAAAGAATACTCTCGTCAAGCCATACCAAATAGAAATGCCATTTACCTAGTCATCTGAAACTATCCATGCTGCCTAAGGATTCATGACCTTCCTTTCAAAAACGTGTTACGACCATGCATCTGCAAATCTGCATGCTACACCACACATCGCACCCATTATGCCACCATATGAAAAATACGACAAATCTCAAAATACACCCTGAGTCGCAAGCAACTACATACTCAATTAGCTAAGAACTTTCCATTTGACTTCATTCTGGAGAAAATTTTACTACGCCACATGCCCCATGCACCAATAGAAAATATACATTTCAAACCATGGTAGAGACTATCAAGAACCCTCTGAAACCCATTGCACTAAACCAAACCGCTAGAACTGAATCCCTTTAACTCAACTAAGCTACGGAGGTCACCAAAATCCAAGAGCATTGCCACAAATCACATGTGGAATCCTCACCACATCATAAGCACCCAAGGAACCGAGCTTACTCATTATCATGCCGATCCAAGATACTACCAAGCTATCCGATTTCTCCAATTTCCTGCTGACTTACCTTCAAATTGATTCTTCTCCTTGCTCTAATACCAAAATCCTCAACCAAAACTCACCACGCGAAGCCTAGAACAAACCACACTTCCCTAAGACTCATAAGCTGTTGAATGTTCTCTTAATCACCCCAAAACTACCACAACTCAAATACTTACCCTGAAGAGACTTCCTATGAATTTAAGCTATTATTTCCCTTTCCCATTACAGAATTTTAGAATCCACGACGAAATAGAAATACTACAAATGTTGACACCTTCCAATGTAATTTTTTGTTCCTAGCCAAATACACATCCCGAAGATTCCCAATTGTTACATACAGATCTTGAATCCATCAGTACCATTCTCGAGATTCATTTACTCTGCTCAAATCTCAATTCAACTGACCAACAGACTAAACGACCTATGCCCCATTAGCACACCAACACCGAAGGGAGTAACCCACACTCCTAAGAAACCAAGCAATCGCCTACTCCACACACACTACATCTTTCACAACTAACCACCTAATTATTCCATGATTCCCATATACCCATAGAGTGAAATACAACCTGTATTAAGAAATTCTCTTACTCGGGTCATCCTCACTCTCAACACCTGCAGTCATAACTGATTCAAAATTATACCTCAGACCAAAACCACTATAACACATATTCGTGCAATAAACTCGTCGACAACATACTCCCCCACTTGGCTCAGAGCCATAGATCAAAATACACAATAACTAAAAATGCCCATACCTTATTACTGCCATAATACCGCAGTGAGATTCAACTAAATCCTTCTGAGCTCCTGTAACGCAAACCATCTAGTACCTCAAATTATCTGCAATTCTCGCATTCACCACTATAATAGTCAGGCCAACTTCCACAAGCGATCTAAACTCAAATTTCAACATATATCATTTACTGGTAAAAGAGAACTCGCTACAAAATAACATAAGGATCACACAACCTCAGGATACCCCGCAGGAGATAACCACACCTGCTTGGCCTCAAACTGATATCTCTCTATACTCCTCCATAATCATAGCTACTATGCAGTCACTTCATCCCCTTGAGTCTGAACTCATAACACAACATGAAGATCTACTTCACTCCACGACTAAACTACCTGAGAGGTCCTTCAATACCCCCACAACTCGAGGCCATACGCCAAATCCATACAGAAATCAAACATCCAATAGTCCTTGCTACATCTCAAGTATACTCTTCTTGTCACATTCGAACAATCTGAACACATATCGCAATCAAATCATACTCACAACATCATCATCCAATCACAAATCCCACTAATAAGGACACAAACGGACATATAAGCCCCAAAGTACTTGCTCACACAATCAAAATCCCAGTACTCAAGACACAGACAAAACCCGGCATTAAGTCCTCCAAATTGGCCCATCATGAACATGCCAAAATCACATCTCCCACCTCAATCACAGAAATCACAAGCCGTCGATGCACAACTGATACAGAGCGCTCATGTGCGCTTACGAATGCGTGGGAGGAATTCAAGGAGTTACGCTTTAAGCTGAATCAATGTCGTACGATAATGAAAGAAACATGGGAAGTATATCCTAAATGTCCTGTAGCCTCTCGAAGAAAGGTATGGACGTCATCATACGGATCCGCAACACTTTACTAGACACTTATTGATGACTTGTACAACCTATGAACCTAGAGCTCTGATACCAATCTGTCACGACCCAAAATCCACTAGTCGTGATTGTACCTAATCCAACCCGCTAGGTAAGCCAACTAATAACTATCCAATTCCAATAACATTAATAAGTCAATTAATCAAAAATAAGTTATCTGGAACTATTACATTTCCCAAGGACTGCTAGTACAAGTCTTGAGCTTCTAAAAATAGAGTTTACAAATTCGCAAATGAAATAAATACATAGTCTATTTGGAAAGTATATAAACAACACAATTTAATCTAAGACTACTCCGAGCAATAGAGGCAGCTATAACATAGACGCGGGTACGTCTTCAAATCCAGCAACCCTCGAGCAAAGCAACAACCGCAGTCAACATCGGCACGCAATGTGCACAAGTGCAGTATCAGCACAACCAACCCAATGTACTGAGTATGTAACAAACCTAACATTAGATTGAAAGCAATGATGAACTTGAACATAGGTCGGGTCCAACATCAATAGCAGTTCATGACAGTGTAAAGCAAATAAATAAAAAAATATCTCAATGATAAGGTGCTCAACCTTTTCATAGTTTTCTGAAAATAGTTATGCTTTTCAATAATATCAGTTGAAACCCAAGTCTTTTACCAAAATCATCAAAAAATTATGAGATGGTTTGAAAACTAAAATTTTTCTTGAAAGATCCTTTACATAATAAATAAAATGTTTCATTTCCATTCCAAATAACAAATGTGAAATACCTCTCTATAACCGCATATCAATGTGTGTAAAAATTCATGAATGACATAATACCGTACAACATGCGGAAATGTGCCTCTATGCATGTATGCTATATATGCATGTCAATTCCAGGTATCTCAGAGATGAATCATGTACTCACACTCTCCACTCATCATACTCAACCACTCGGTACTGTATATGGCCTATACGGCCTAGGAAAACCCATCCCGGAACATATACAACACTAACTAGAAGCCACCCACCACCGAGGAAAAAGGGAAATCCATCCCTGAGAAGAAAACCATATCTAGGTATCAAGTACTTCGAACAACTCCATGCCCAGGGAAATTCATCCCTCAATAATATATAAATGCTCAACTACTCAGTACCGTATATGGCCCATGCGGCCCAGGGAAATCCATCCCGGAACATACTCAATAATGACTATACGTCACTCGGTACCGAGGAAAAAGGGAAATCCATCCTGACGAGAAATCTATCTCCATATATCAATACTTCAGACAAATCCATGTCCAGGGAAATCCATCCCTCAATAATATCATATGCGCTCATTGGGGGTGTGTTACAGACTCCAGAGAGGCTCCTACAGCCCAAGCGCCATCATAAGCCAATCCACGCATCAATCAATATAACATGTTGCGGTGTGCAGCCCGATCCCATAACTGTCACTCATAATCAGGCTCTCAGCCTCACTCAATCATCAATCTCTCCAGTCTCATTCACAAGCTCAGAAAGTCATGAAACTAGCTCGACAACAATAATATGATGTACCAATAAACAACAACTGAGACTGACATATGATAGGAATGCATGAATATGACTGAGTACGAAATATCAATGGAAGTCAGTGAGATGACAGCAAGAAACGACCACTATGGGTACAATTAATATCTGCATAAAGTGGCTTGTAATAGGTACATTACAAGTTAGTGAGCGATTAAGAGTTTAATTCCTAGGTTGCAATATGTTGTAATCTAAAGATTGCTCAGTATTGAAGTTGAAATACTGCCGGTGTAGGTCGTGGTTTTTGATCCACTTGAACATGAATAATTCCACGTAAAATCGTCCCCCGCGTCATTTAGTTACTGTTGCATTAGCTAATTCTGTGAAAACTGTTATAAAACCAAATCACTATATAGTTTGGTGGACTCATACATTCTATCACATACATTAAGTGTGTTAAGAGCATTGTTTCTTAATTAGCCGTGGAACCCCGTTTGTTTCTTGTGGTAACATGACATCCCGAGGGCCGAGGCCATTATAGCTTCATTGTGTTGATTTTTCTGTTTGTCACCGCCTACTTTTGCTAAAAGATATGAACGTCTCTCCATGTGCTGGTGGTTTGGTGAAGTTGTGGACAATTAAGACCAATGAGTGTATCGCAACATATGAACAACATGAGGATAAGCTGCTGAAGTATTTAAATTATTTAATTTAAATATCTATTCTCTTATAATAGAGCTATCTTTTTGTCTCTCCATCCTGGAAAAACTAGTTGATCTAAATTAATGAGTAGACTTGAGCACAGTTAATTTGGTTCTTGAGCGCTGCTATATGGTTGTCATTAATATACCGACATTTGACTGCATCACCAAAGATTAAATGAATAAACTTTACAACTGTCATTTGCATTTGGCTTACATTTTCTTGACATATATTTTCCACACGAAGGATAATTAAATGCTGTTTTCTCCTCTCACTGTCAATCCAGATATGGGCCCTTGTTGTTGGTAAGAAACAGAAATGCTTGCAACTGGCGGTGGTGATGCGGTGATCAATCTGTGGCATGACTCAACAGCTTTAGATAAAGAGGAAGCTTTTCGTAAAGAAGTAAGTGTATCTTGAAATCAATATTCATCGAACAGCAATTGTTTGGTATTACTTGAGAATTATAATTTTACGAAGGCATTAGTTTATGTGGCAGAAATGTTTTATGGGCGTTTAAAATACCCCAGTGAGGTCCTAACGGCTTGATCACATTTGTTTCGTCTCTCAAATGTCTAAAGCAATTTTGGAGGGTGCTTGATAGTAGCCTATATTTATGTAATTTAGATGTTATTTACACTCTAATTTAGTCGCATTTTATTAAGGTTTGAATGTTAAAATATAACAAAATTGTTACACCCCATGTTTTCATACGTGAGAGTACGTCGTAAATCACTTGATGTAAGCTCAGAAATAAAATTATATTTCGAAGCACATAAAGTAAGTTAAGCATGTTACCTTGGAGGTTACAAATATTTAAGATCATGAATAATGAGTACCAAGAGGGTTGGAAAGCTTAAAAATTAAACCAATTGAATAAAATAAGTTTCGTCGAAAGTAGACGAGTTTGGAATGTTATAACATGTATTTTAGGATGAGACTATGGTTCATTACATGATAAGGAGGTTATGCTATGAGTTATTTTTGTCGTATGATAGTCGTGTGCTACATTTTGAAGTCAAGCAAGTTGTGGAACAAAAGTTGGCAAAGGTCTTCACAAATTACATTCATAATGTGCTGAAAATTAGGTCAAATATAACTGAGATTTTCTCCCAATATACTTGGAATTAGAGGATTATATACCTACTAAACTGAATATCTATGAGTCTAGTTTCCAACACATTAAACCGTTCATCAATATGACATAGGAGTAGAGAGATATTTGCAGTTTCGCGAGACTGCGCAGACATCATAAGTGACAAGTAGGTGGGTCACTAAAGCTTTTTGAGCAATATATTTCGTGTGTTATATGAGTTTTATTGGGACATATTATATACCAAATTTAAGGTCTTTTAATTTAGTTTCCATCGCTCTTAACCGTTCATTCATACGATATCCGGATAAAAAGATATAAGTGTTGGAAGATGGCCAATGCTAGGGTACCAAGCTAGCACCTCTTTGACTATTCCAAAGTTGATATATATAAGTCCTAGGTCTGCTTTTTCTTCATTTTTCAGTATAACACGACCAGAGAATACCCATAAACATATCCTTAAGCTATCTTCTAGGGTTTCAAAGAAGGTTATCATCCCGGGCATGAAATCGAGAAACGATAACATCAAAACGATCCCTACCACGTAAGTGTCATTATACTGCCTCTCTTTTTTCTTTGTAGTTAGAGTTTTGGAAGGTACTTTATAGTTAAGAAACTTCTTATATCTGTATTTAAGTGTTTACATATCAAGGAAGGTTAATAAATGTGTTTCCTAATAGTTAGAACTCACGCGACGGTGATCGGAAGCCACGAGTTCGAGTTATTTGACTTGTAGTAGACTGTTTGTGGGTTGTTTCGTGTTGTCCTCTTGTGCTGATGTTCTATGGAGTTTTGGAGGATAAAAGGTGTGGGAAAATAACACATAATGACGTAATGGTGGGCTGGTTGTTCGTTGTTATTTTTGTTAAGCTTGTTTGACACTACTTTTATTGTCGTTTCATGTATGAAGTGATTAGGGTGTGTAGGCTGTTTTGTGATATATTGTGGTGCAGATAAGGTTGGGAAACAATGCACATATGTTGTTATTATTTTGTTCTTAGTGTTGTTGGTATATGGTATTGGAGGAGGGTCTTGTTACAGGGGGGATGCTGCCCGAATTTACGTAAACGAGTTACTAGCTTAAGTTACAGACTTAATCCTTGCTCAACACTGATTTTGAAATTCCTTATGACATGTGATCACGCTCAACTATGTCTAATAAAAGACTAAGCGGGCGTTGCAAATATAATCCGGGGTATTATGCCCAGAGTCGATCCCACAGGGAATTTACGTATCAAGTAAGCTGTTAGAATACTCAAATGTCACTTGATGTTATTTAAATTACTAAAGCTAAAGAATAAAACTAAAGATTAACTACGCTAAGGTGTAAACAATTGTAATAAAGATCTAAGGTTATGGTTTCCNTCTCAAGTAATTATGATAATTTACTAGACGCACTCTCTCGAGTTACGCTAGCTAGATTGCAATACAGTTCACTTTAGATTGCACCCGAGGTATCGTTATTTGTAATCCAACCTCTAAACCCTCGGTTATGACTTTCGTCTATACTCCGTAAGTGATGTTTTTCAAACAACTACCTAAATATGCACTCTCTCTCAAATAGCTACATAATAAATAGGAACAACTAATTGATGGCCATTCAATTAACTACAACAAGAACGTACTTGAACAAATAGAGATTAATCAACCAATCGGAACTATATTAATAACAAAATAAGTTCATCCCCCAACGGGTTCTACCAAAACCCTAGATTAAAGAAGTTAGCTAAACAAGTTCATAAGAATAAAATCTAAAATAACTTGCATAATTAAACTACAAAGTAATGAAGAAAATCTGTACAAATTGATGTCTTGCCGTCCGAATCTCTTCTAATCTCTTCGAATCTCTTCGAATCCCCTTGTAGTTGTGTTTTAGGAGTCTATTTATATGTTTAGGGCGAACCCTAACCGTGTAGGAGACTTCTATTTCAANCAGGCTAGGGCTGGCGTTTCAGCCCTAACGTCTGGCTAACGCCAGGTTAGGGCTGGCGTTTCAGCCCTAAGTCCTGGCTAACGCCAGGTAGGGTCGGGTTGTAGGGCTCTGTCGCCCGGCTATCGCCCGAGTGTCTCCTTTCGCGTATTTTTCGACGTATTTGCATCCCTTTAGCTCCGTTTCCATCTCCAATTTACCTACACATGAAATAAACTCCATTAAGCACATAACAAGTGTATTTTTATCATTAATGCACCTCAAATGTAAGGTATATCAAAAGTAAAATATGCAATTTAGTCTCGCATCAAGACCCCACACTTAAACCTTTGCTCGTCCTCGAGCAATCAAACTACACTCATGTACACAACTTATTAAGCAAATCTCTTAACACGTTATACCAAGAATATTTAAAATATTTCAAGCATAAAGGTGTGACATCCTCGCCTCAATAATCGACTCACAAATACCATGCTTTATTCACAATTCACTAACTACTATAACTTTGAAGTCAACGACATTACCTTTCCTTCGTGAATCATGTGCCCTCACCAAATAAAAGAGGTAGTTCCTCACACAATAAAATTTAAGAATACTTAGGAACTCAAGATAGAAAGAATT
>ML438986.1:0-29024 GCA_005239525.1 Nicotiana knightiana
TTCTCCGGGTGGACGCCTGCCAATGAATTCAACTTGAAATAATTTCTCTTATTCTCCAAGTGGCCACCTGCCAATGACTTGAACTCGATAATAATTCTCTCATTCTCAGGGTGGGCGCCTACCAATGACTTGAACTCGAAATAAATTTCCTCATTCTCCGGGTGGGCGCCTGCAAATGACTTGAAACTTGAAATGAATTCCCTTATTCTCCATGTGGGCGCCTGCTACTAACTTGAACTTGAAATAAATTTCCCCATTGTCCAAGTGGGCGCCTTCCAATAACTTGAATTCAAAATAAATTTCCTCATTCTCCAGGTGTGCACCTGCCAATGACTTGAAACTTGAAATGAATTCCCTCATTCTCCAGGTGGGCGCCTTCCAATGACTTGAAACTTAAAATGAATTTCCTCATTCTCCAGGCGGGCGCCTGCCAATGACTTGAACTCAAACTAAATTCCCTCATTCTCCAGGTGGACGCCTGCCAATGACTTGAACTTAAAATAAATTCCCTTATTCTCCAGGTGGGCGCCTGCCAATGACTTTAACTCAAAATGAATTCCCTTATTCTCCAGGGGGCGCCTGCCAATGACTTGAAATCGAAATAAATTCCCTCATTCTCCAAGTAGGTTCATGTCAATGACTTTGAACTCGAAATAAATTCCCTCATTCTCCAGGTGGGTGCCTGCCAATGACTTGAAACTTGAAATGAATTCCTTTATTCTCCAGGTGGGCGCATATTAATGTCTTGAACTTGAAATAAATTTACTCACTCTCTAGGTGGGTGCCTGCCAATGACTTAAACTTGAAATAAATTCCCTCATTCTCCAGGTGGACGCGTGCCAATGACTTAAAATATAAAATTAATTCCCTCTTTCTCTAGGTGGGCGCCTGCTACTAACTTTAAACTTGAAATGAATTCCCTTATTCTCCAGGTGGGCGCCTGCCAATGAATTGAACTTGAAGTAAATTCCCTCATTCTCCAGGTGGGCGTCTGTCGATGACTTGAAACTTGTAATGAATTCCCTCGTTCTCCAGGTGGGCGCCTGCCACTAACTTGAAACTTGAAATGAATTCCATCGTTCTCCAGGTGGGTGCCTGCCACTAACTTAATACTTGAAATGAATTCCCTGGTTCTCCAGGTGGGTGCCTGCCACTAACATGAAATTTGAAATGAATTCCCTTGTTCTCCATGTGAGCGTCTAACGCTGACTTAATACTTGCAATGCATTCCCTCGTTCTCCAGGTGGGCGCCTGTCACTGGCTTAGAACTTGAAATGAATTCCCTCGTTATCCATGTGGGCGCCCGCCTCTGACTTAAAACTTGAAATGAATTCCCTCGTTCTCCAGGTGGGCGTCTGCTACTAACTTAATACTTGAAATGAATTACCTCGTTCTCTAGGTAGGAGCCTGTCACAGGCTTAGTACTTGAAATGAATTCCCTTATTCTCCAGGTGGGCGCCTGCCACTAACATGAAACTTAAAATGAATTCCGTCATTCTCCAGGTGGGCGCCTGCTCATTACTTGAACTTGAAATGAATTCCCTCATTCTCCAAGTGGGCGCCTACCGCTAACTTCAAATGAATTCCCTCGTTCTCTAGGTGGGCGTCTGCCTTTGACTTAAAACTTGAAATGAATTCCCTCATTCTCCAGGTGGGCGCCTACCTCCGACTTAAAACATGAAATGAATTCTCTCGTTCTCCAGGTGGGCGCCTGCTACTAACCTGAAACTTGAAACTAATTCTCTCATTCTCCAGGTGGGCGCCTGCGCTCATAATAACATAGACAAAACAACGTAAATTTTCTGCCCCAATTTGTACCAGGAAAATTCATGAGTGTTAGTTGAAACCCATTATCCAGAAGGGTCCTTAAATTTTAAAACTAGATCCCCTTATCCAGGAGGGTCCTGAAAACTTAAAACTAAACTTACCTAGAACATGCTTTCCTCATGGAGGATTCTGGCAGAGCAAAAAAAATTTCTTGCTCCTGTTTCAAACAAAGAAAATCTTGTCAGTTTGAAAATATGGTGGTTAGTTTGTGGCATCCTTGTTGAAGGTGTCTGCCTCTGCCACTACCACACTTCATTCTGATTAGCTGCTTCGAGCTAACAAAGAATTGTTTGACCTTCTGATCGGACCTCGACCACAAAACCTCTGAATTACTCGAATCCATTAAACTCAGCTTGTTTTATGGAACTTTTATTCTGATAATTGCTGAACCTTTGCATTTCCTCAAAATTCATGAATCACCTAATCACCCGAGCTTCATTTATCAGCTTATTGCTAATTCTGAATCATGTTAGTTGTGATGTGCTTTGGCCGAACTTCGCTTTGTGAAATTAAAAATCTGGTAATAGGCTTTGAAATTCTTTCTTACTTGTTTGACAAAATTAACTTGAAAGATACTAAAAAAAATAGAACTAAAAGACACGAAGCGAAGTGACTTTGAGAGTTAGGAATAAAAAGGAAAATTTTGAATAAAGATGATTATTTGAAGAAGAATGGAGAAGAGACTTATCTGAGTGAAGCAGCTGCCTCCAATGATCATGACATGCATTTCAGATTGATCAGCCTAATCCATCCAATTAATCACATTTCAATTCACATCATGTCTTCATACTTCAAAAATCGGGATTTCCATAATCCAATTTCACTGTAAAGTCACGAACCTCATTCGGCTTGTAGTGCCCCGAAGGGCTTTCACCAGCAAACCTCTCTTATTTGTTCATCTCTCAGCTCACCGTCGCCTTACGGTGCCCGCAAGGGATTTCACCAATAAGACTCTCTCATTTTAAATTTTCTCTCAACTCACTATCGCCTTATAGTGCCCGTGAGGGTTTTCACCGATAAGACTCTCTCATTTTATTCATTTTTCCTTATGCCCGTGAACAAAGTGTTACCCATGATGTAAATCAAACCTCTATCTCGCTTGACTTGGCATCCTCAAAGATTGATCGGAAGGCCTTTCTTTGGACGATAGTGTAGGCTTTCGGACAGGGTTAGAAAGAAAGAGTGGCATGAAGGCTCAAAATTATTTAAGATGATAAGGTTCAAAATTACAGCTTTTGGAATCGGATCTTTTAAGAACTAAAACTTCTGCCCCGGTTTCTTTGAATCTGGGGAACGTTCGATTTTTATTTTGATGGGACCGAACCTCAGAGTAAGGCTGACATTATCTTGGCCTCCTAAATTGAATGTTATAGTTTCATTAAAATTAGGTTTGGGTTTCTCTTCAAAGTGATTTAGTTCTCTACTGATTTCTTCAAATGTTGCTTCTTCATCATATCCTGTTTCGTCATCACACTTTACTTCTTGGATCATTATTTCAGAATTAGATTGGCTTTTAAGGCTTGGCTAAAAATTCCTCATGCATGTCATGTCATTGAAACCAGCATAAAAAGAACTGTGCAAAAGAAAAAAAATGAAAAGCTATCAGGAATAATAAAAAATGGTAAATTGTATTTCATTGAACATAAAAGAATATGGGTTTGTACATCAAAACAAGCGAAAAATAAATATCTGGATAACAACCATGGAATAAATCATATAACGAAAAGAAAAACAAAGCAAACTACCAAAACTCCTTCCGGGTGGGGAAAGGAGTAGCTTTCCAATTGCTAAGCTTTACATTTGGCCCAACAAGCTGCACATCAGCGTTATTGGAACCTTCCCTGATTTCTACCATATCAACCTCATCAAACAGACTCTGGAACCTCCTGATCAGCTCTTCATCAAAGTCGACCACAGGTTTGGGACCGATCATATTGGACGTTTTGCGACCCCTAGCTTGACAAAAGACTTGGAGATATGTGGAACAGGCTTAGGAAGTGACCTTACCTTCCTTTTCAACTTTTTAGCCCTTTTCACGTCTTTCCTTGTGGGTCTGAATACAATAACAAATGTACCAAAACTTTCACGCGGACACACTAGATGCACAATACCCTGTAGAGATGAACCCAGACCTTTGCCCGACACAAAACCATTCTTCAAGATTTCATTTGCTATTATGACGGACGTGGAGGCCCTCACATGTGAGATTCGAGGATATTAGACTACTTAGACCATATGCAAGATCATATGTACAACACATAAAGCATGCTCGTGAGTCCTAAACTACCGACAAGGCATAATAGTAGCTATGCACGGACTCTCATCACTTCGTGCATGCGCAACCCCCGCAAATAAGGACAGACAACCATTTATAATCACCTATGGGGACAATTCCCTCTTACAAGGTTAGAAAGGAGACTCACCTTGTGTCGAACCTACTCTCCGGATCAAGAATACGCCCGAAAACTCCAAACTCATCACCCAAAGACTCGAAACTAGCCAAATATTATACAAATATATCAATTTATACTCAAAACTATGGAATTCTCCTATTTACTTAGTTATTTCACCTTACTTTGAAAAATCCTAAATTACACCCCCGGGCCCACATGCTCGGATTCCGAAATTTTTTGAAGGAATCAACTACCCATAGCCTAAGGATCATTAATATATAGTTTTTGTGTGATTTCATGGAAAATTCCTTGGTAATTATTCAAATTTTTATAAAACCTAGGTTTTCACTCTAACCCTTAAATTTCCACTAATTAATCAGTTAATCTACTTAAGAATACAAGTATTAGAATAAGTTTATGGTAGGAATTTCTTACCTCAAAATAGCCAGGTCGTTTGGCTCTCTTGCATGCTCAAAAATCACCCCAAGGAAGAAGAAGAAGGCCCAAAAATGGTTTAAGTCCCGTTTTAAAAACACTTTGCCCAGTTTCCCCTTCTATGCGAACACATCAGAGGCAGTGCATTCACGATGAACAAATGGCCAGGGTCTGATGAGGCCTTCTATGCGGAAGCGGAGTGTTCTTCACGAACGCAGAGGCTAGCTTGGCTAGACCTACGCGAACGCGGCTGGGGGGGGGGGTGCGGATGCACTAAGTAAGGGCGAAGCTAGTTTGGCCCAATGCCCTACCCTATGCGAACGCATAGGGAAATTTTCACCCCTGCCCAGATCCTTCTATGCAAACGCGACAGAGAAACCGCGAACACATAGAAGGAAACCAGACACAGAAATTTTGCATTTAACTCTAAGGGGTCCGAAACTCACCTGAGCCCCTCGGGATCCCGTCCAAAGGCACTGGCAGGTCTGTATTCCTGATACGGACTCGCTCAAATTTTCGGAACGTGAAAAAAAACAACGAAACTAAGAATTCGACCCCTAAACCAAATTGAATCAAACTTTGAACTTAAAGTGCTAGAATTCGCTTTCAATGCGCCGAACTGACCTATACTACTCGGAATGACACCAAATTTTACAAGAAAGTCATAAATGACATTTCAAAACTATTCTCTATCTCGGAATTCTGTTCGGACCTCGATAACACAAAAACATGTTCTAACCCAGATTTCAAACTTAAGGAAACTCTAATTTCGATACTGGGCGCCAAGATGCCCCCGGGTCATCCAAAACCCATTCCGAACATATGTCCAATTACAAAATCATTATACGAAGCTACCGAAACCGTCGAAACTCGATTCTGAGGTCGTTCACTCAAAATGTTGACCGAAGTCAAACTTGGCCTTAAAGGCCAACCTTAAGGAATCAAGTGTTCCTATACCACTCTAAACACTTCCGAATCCTGAACCACCCGTCCCCGCAAGTCATAAATCATAATAAGCTGCTACGGGAAGTCTCATTTAAGGGAATGAGGTCCTGATACGCAAAACGACCGGTCGGGTTGTTACATTCTCCACCTCTTAAACAAACGTTCGTCCTCGAACAGGTCTAGAATCATACCTGAAGTGCTGAATAAATGTGGATATCTGCTCTGCCTGTCCTCCTTGGACTCCCAGGTCACCTCTTCAACTGGTTGGCCCCTCCACTGGACCTTTACAGAAGAAAATCTCTTGGATCTCAACTGGCGATCCTGCCTGTCAATAATAGCAACTGGCTCCTCCTCGTAGCCTAACTTCTCCTCCAACTGAATAGTGCTGAAATCAACCACGTGAGAGAAGTCGGCGTGGTACCTCTGGAGCATGGATACATGAAAGACCAAATGAACTCCTGATAACTTGGGAGGTAAAGCAAGCTCATAAGCAACCCCTCCAACTCGCCTCAATACTTTGAAAGGACCTATAAACCTCAGGCTCAGCTTGCCCTTCTTCCCAAACCTCATAATACCCTTCATCGGTGAGACTTTAAACAGAACCTTATCTCCCTCCGTAAATGACACAGCATGCGCCTTCTAATCCACGTAACTCTTCTGTCTGGACTGTGCTGTGTGAAGCCTCTCCTGAATCAACTTCACTTTCTCCAAAGCATCCCTCACTAAGTCGGGTGCTATATAACTTAGCCTTGTCTGGTATCTCGGCCCCCTTTTTCCTCGCACGGGTCATGTGCCGAGAGATCGGGTTTATGACATTCTGGACAACTCCTTAAGGGAAGAGGTTTAAGGAAGAGTCGCCACCTAACGATATGGCGCGTTAGGGAACCTAGAGTAGATAACTCATGAACTAGTTTGCATCATCAGAGATTGGGTAAGGGCTTGAAGTTATCCTAAGGGGAAGGTGTTAGGAACCCCTCAAGATCCACAACTGTGGGTCTCAGCCAAGAAGTTTTGTGAATTTGGACGGTAAACAAATAGCAAGTAAGGTTCATATAAGAGGGGATTTCAAACAAGTATGAAATTCTTTAAAGGTTTTTGGGAAAAACATCATAGTAAAAACATTTGAAAAGAATTGTCCTAGGCTTAAAGTAATACGGATCACATCAATGCAATACTCGGTAATCACTCCTCGAAGAGGGGCACGTGGTATTAGCGCACCGGTCAACATATCCGCATTCTACCCTTCCCACCTCGTAGAGGTTATTTAAAAAAGCGCGTGCTGGTCACGAAGGATTATTGCGTGCTATTACTTGTCCCGTTCTATAAGTCCCCGAGGGTGTTTAGGACTACTAAATCCTACGAGGTGAGTACTAGGTTGAACCCCTAGGTTTAAAGGATAAAATTCTAAGCGACATATAAAACAATTAGGACTACAAATATAGGAACACATAAGGGGAGATAAGAGGCTCACAGATCCCTCCACAGGTAAACACATAAATCGCACGTCTCAAACCCAACCAAGGTCTCAAAGGCAGGATTTAAAACAGGAGTTTTAAGTTAGAAAAATAGTACGTTTCAGAAGTTTAACAAAGGACTGATAAAGCAGGGAATTTAAAAGGACAGAATAGTTTTGAGAAGAGGAATTGATTGGAAATCGAGTGATTTAAAGACAGTAGCAGGATTTAATAGTGATGAAGATTTCAGTAAGAAAATGGATGAATAACTTTTAGAAAACCAATAATTAGAAGTAAAGCGAGATTTTAAATAAAGTAGAGTAATTTCCAACAGGAGTGACTTACTTTGAAATAAAGCAAGAACCAGTAGTTTAAAGGAGTTTTAGTAAAAGGAGAATGAGTGCACAATTTCAAGAACTAGTAATTTAAAAATAGAGCAAAAGTTTAGGAAAAAACAGAATGATTTGCATGAACTTCAGGAAAGGAGAATCATTTTGAAAATCCATCAGTTGCAGGAGTGAAAGTAGTGACAAACAACAAGGTTCTAAGGATTTCAGAAGAGACTGATTAATTTTAAAGACCGCTTTTAATACAGGCAAGACATAAAACAGTTGGTTTTAGTTTTAATAAGTATTAGGCCTAAGGTTTGCCTAGGCGTCCGTATATATACTGATTATGCACACATTGATTATGAGTCCTGAAGCATGATTTCTAGATGCAACTGTAGAAGCAGTATCATTACGACATATTTTATTATAGTTATTAGCTGTGAACAAGATTTCTAAAGTAAATAGGAGTATAGTAGAGATGCTGAATTAAACAACCTAAACATGGTTTCTAATACATGGTATGAATGTCCTAAACATGATATTATTGCACACATAGGTAAAGTAAATCCTATGATCATGATTTCTACCCATAACTATATTAAATATTCATAGTCCCCTCCCATATTCACTATCCAGCCCCAAGCATTTGTTACAGATTATTACCAAAGTTGAACAAGTGTAGTGTGGAATTACCAGCCTCAGTGCATCAAAGTTCAGAGGGAACTCGTGGGTTCCCTAAGCAATTTCTTACACTCAGGGGGTGGAACCTAGGATCTAGGAGTAAAGTGAAGTGCCAAGAGGTGAGTTCGAAAAGAAAGGGAGTTTTGAAACAGAGTTCATAGACCAGAGAGTTTGTTTGAAAAGAGATGAGTAAGTAACAATCACACACAGTATCAAAGATGCACAGCCAGAACACACAACATTACAACAGGTTCAGACATTACAAGCAGTGGTAATGGGGGATGGGAACAAGTAGAATATTTAATGGTAAACAATCTAGTGAAAGATCTAGGAATGGTTTGGACATGATCAGAGATTTCTTACTCTGACATAGCCATAAACCAACCATAAAGGAGTCACATAGAGAGGGTCAAGGGATTGGGGTACAACAGAATCATGAAAACAGCTAATAGATATGCCAAAAAACACACATGACAAGGGAGACAATAACATGCTGAGTGTATTCTAATTACAGGTTTTGCAGAAGAACCATAAGTAAAAGCAGACTAAGAACAATAACAATTGAAACAAATAGAGAATCATGTTGTTGATGAAGCTTTAAATTTATAATAAGACATATTAGTGAAGAGGAAAGCAAGCAGGATGAGAGAACAAGAGAAAGAGCACAATGGTTAGCCTTGGCTTGTAGCTGGCTAACAGTAGACAAGAACAAAGAACCCGAGTAATAGAGTAGAGAGCTTTAGTGTGATAGAGAGTTTTTAACAACAAGTGTGTCTATGTCTCAGTTAAAATCTAGGACTTTTATAGTTGAAAATGAGTAGAAAAATATGGTAAGAAGCAAAAAAGGCATGGTAATAAAAGAAGTCAGAATCAATCAGTGTGAGAAATTAAGACACGGTTCCCTAAAGTCAAGGGATTTAAAAACTCAAATGGTAAAACACATAGCATATAAGGTAAATAGAAGTCAATACGAGACTAAATAAGGAAAGAATCAAAGTAGCATGGTAATCAAGGAACTCATAATCAATTAACCAGGAAATCAAGACATTTGTTCCCTTAAGTTAAGGGGTTTCAATATCCACACGGTAAGACCTAGTAACATACAGAATCAGTACATGAATAATAAGGAAGGAGTCAAAGTTTATTAAGTATAGTGAAACAAATTAAGACTAGATTCAGAAAGCCATAATTAAGGAAATAATTTAGTAAATAGAGCGTCTTAATTAACAAGGTAAGTTAATCAATCAGTTTAAACAAACAGGCAGAGTTCTAGGGCTTTGAAAGACATATTCTTAATCAGACCATTCAATAAGGAAATTAGAGTCAATCAAGAGAGATTCATGCTCTATATTTCAACACATATATAGAGAAGCTAATAGTAATAGAAACAGACAAGTTTAGAGATGCATAGGTCCAAATAAACAATCACATACAGGTAACACAAGTAGGTTAGGCCTTAGCAAGCTTGTTCGAAATATAACATTCATAGAGTCATAATAGGAATCAAATAATCAGGTCAATACGAAGAACCCAGACCGAAAAAATCCTAATAGTTAGGGTTTTCGACATATGCAAGTTTAAAAAGCAACAAGAGTACAAAATCAGTCGATATATGCAAAGAATCGACTCAAACACAGTGAAAAACTTAGCTTTAAACAGGCATAAAAGGGTTCTGAAAAACCTTGGTTTTAAAAAGGGAGTAAAAATGTTTGAAAATCGAAGATTCTGAGTCGAGAATAATGTAAAACATAAAGAAACAGGCTTGAATTGATTAAAAATACCATGGATCTGAGAGGTTTAGGAAAAAATTAGGGTTTCATAAGAGAACCAGAGATAACCGGAGAACCTGCCCTGAAACTCAAAGATCGGGGTGGATATGGCGTGGTCGTGTCAAAATCCCACCGGAGAGGCCGGGAACAACCAAAGCAGGATCCCCAGGTGCAAGTCGGCATGGCCCAGACTCTCGAGGGCTTTAGAGATGAAGTGAGCTAGATGGAGGAGACATCATGGAGGCTTGTAGTCGAAAGGATGGTGGTCGGAGATGGCCGGAGGAAGGCGGTGGAGTTCCATAGGAGACGAAGAGAAAAAAAGTCTCTATAGACTAGAGAGAGAGAGAGACGGGTGATAGAGAGATGAAGGGGTCTGGGAAAATGAGGGGGTTGGTGAGTGGTCGTTTGAATTAAGTAAGGCAAGTCAGATCTGAACCGTTGATGCATATGATCAACGGCTCAGATCACTCATGGGGTTGGGCCGAGTATAATTTGAAGAATGGGCTGGGTCAATTGGGTTAATGAAATCAGATAGGTTGGGTAATTGGGTCTAAAGATTGGGTTAAAATGTGGCTAAAATTAAAATAAATGTGGCTAGATGTTAAATACCCAATAAAATAGATAATTAATTAATTAAAATAGCCAATAATTATATAAAAATGAGACTAAGTTAAAATAGGTAAAAATCACTGTAATTAACTAATATTCAGTGTAAAAATGCATAAATTTCGAATTGAAATAGTGCAAAAATGTCCAATTGGGCCATAATTGTAAAGTTGCTGTAATTGAAATAAAATAAGACCCAATTGGCTAATTTGTGAAATAATTGAGTTTCACAGATAAAAAATTGATTATAAATAACATACTGAGCAGGCAAAATATTTTAAAATTATTTCTAGCATAATTTATGAATTATTTAAATATGAAATATTAAAATAAACAGAAAAATAATTTAATAAAAATATGAAAAAATAGGAAAAAACACTCATTATTACAAAGAGTAATTTTGATGGATTATATGCAAGTTTGAAAATAATTTGAGGAAAAATTGGGTATCAACAGCTGCCCCTCTTTACCTGAGAAGGATGAAAGAGTTGTCGGGTAAAGGTATGATGGCCTATTTTGACCGAGAGGAAATTGTGGGAGAGAATTAGGCCGCACCCTGGCTTCTGAGCTGCCTACATATCCCTGGTTTTACAGGAATCAGGCCGTATGTAGTTCCAGAATCATCGGCGAAATATATCGGTGATGTTTCACAAGAACGGACGCAAGGTGCGAGGTAAGGTAAAGTAGGAAGGTCTTACGGGGTTGTATTGGAGAACTGGAGCGGTCCGCTCCTGCCTGGTTGGCTGTTCTGGCCGGATTACCTGCAAATAAATAACAAGCATATCGTGCATAATATAAACATGATGCAAGTTCCCGTTGGACTATGAATGTTGTCTTTGGACAATTGAGGATGATTGTCCTTAGACCATGATGTCCTGGGCCATGAATCACTTGGTGCGGGATTCGCAGGCTATGAAATGATGCTCTCGTGCCATGAGGATGGTTCCTCCGAACCATGGTGCCTTTGAATAATGATATGCAAGTTGAATAAAAGAGATTCCCAGGCCATGAAATGATGTTCTCGGGCCATGTAGATGGTTCCTCCGAATGATGATGCCTTTGGGCAAGTTGGCGATATTTCAGCCCATGAAGAATGCAGTGGTATCATGCTAACAAGACAAAGTTTAGTCTTGCGATTTGCGAAAGAAAAGAGGGGCAGAGCTTAGCCCAAGAGAAGCATAAATAAGTAACGTCACGAAAGGTGGTTTCTTTGAAGAGATAGATAGGAGCTTTATGCAATGAAGTAAAATGCAGGGGAGGTAGCGTAGCACCTCGGAAGGACGAATGGTAGCCTTATGCAGTGCAGGAGATAAAATGCAGGGGAGGTAGCGTAGAACCTCGGAAGGCAGAATGGTAGCCTTATGCAGTGCGAGAAATCAAAAGCAGGGGAGGTAGCGTAGAACCTCGGAAGGTAGAATGGTAGCCTTATGCAATGCAGGAAATAAAATGCAGGGGAGGTAGCGTAGAACCTCGGAAGGTAGAATGGTAGCCTTATGCAATGCAGGAAATAAAATGCAGGGGAGGTAGCGTAGAACCTCGAAAGGCAGAATTGTAGCCTTATGCAATGCATGAAATAAAATGCAGGGGAGGTAGCGTAGAACCTCGGAAGGCAGAATGGTAGTCTTATGCAATGCAAGAAATAAAATGCAGGGGAGGTAGCGTAGAACCTCGGAAGGCAGAATGGTAGCCTTATGTAGTGCAGGAAATACAATGCAGGGAAGGAAGCGTAGAACCTCGGAAGGCAGAATGGTAACCTTATGCAATGTGGGGAAATAAACAACAGTAAGAGTTCTTAGCTGATGATAAACTGCGGTGATAAGATTGTGGTGAATAAGCATTGTTTGCGATGATAGTAAGCGTCGGTATGTGCGACGCGTTTGAGAACGTGTCCTTAAGAAATATTTATCTTGCGAAGATAGTAATGTGTTCTGGGCTTTCGCCATCTTGGTGCCTGCATCCAAAGAAAAATTGTGAGTTCTGTAAAGGGGAAGGTTAGTTCGTATCCCCACTGGCTCGGCTTGGCCTGTCTGCTTGATAACGAGGACTTTGTTGTTCATATCACAGGGTTAGCGTTGCTAAACAAGCTAGTTTTTTAGAAAGCAAATATGCATGGTTTTATAAAAATATAACGTATAATTTAAAGTAATAATTTTTTTTTGCATGAACCGACGACCACGACGCGATTCAAGGCATTATAAATTCTCTTGCTATGGAATTTTGAGAGTCCTCCTCAAAATTCTCTTGTTGGTTGTGCGGTGCTCGGCTGCATTTACTTCGGAATTTTGAGGTCCCTCCTCAAAATTCTGCCCCAGTTTCCATTCATGGGGGAAATTAAATTTTTATTAAAATGTTACCGAACCCATAAGGCTTCCTACGTATCCCCTCTTAAACAGGAATCAAGTCCGGCATAGTTCAATTTATAATATTTGATAAAAGCATGAAAGTTACACATAGTAGCTCTAGACTGCATCTGAGTTGATTGGATTTAGCCTGATTTCTCCATCCATTTCTGCAAGTATGAGTGCTCCTCCTGTCAACACTCGGTGAACCATGTACGGGCCTTGCCAATTGGGAGACAATTTCCCTTTTGCTTCGTCTTGGTGAGGCAAGATCTTCTTTAACACCAGCTGGCCCGGTGTGAATCGTCTCGGCTTGACTTTCTTGTTGAAGGCTCTGGTCATTCAGTTCTGATATAGCTAACCATGACAAACTGCATTCATTATTTTTCCTTCTATGAGGGCCAATTGCTCATAACGGCTTCGTACCCACTCTGCATCGCTGAGTTCGGCTTCTTGTATGATTCTCAGGGATGGAATTTCGACATTGGCAGGAATAACGACTTCTGTACCATAAACCAACATGTAAGGAGTTTCCCCAGTTGATGTGCGGACTGTGGTGTGGTATCCCAGTAAGGTGAATGACAGCTTCTCATGCCATTGCTTGTGTTTCTCTATCATCTTTCTCAATATCTTTTTGATATTCTTGTTGGCAGCCTCAACGGGTCCATTCATCTGAGGTCTGTATGCTGTGGAATTCTTGTGTTTGACCTTGAAGGTTTCACACATGGCTCTCATCAGATCACTGTTGAGGTTGGAACCATTGTCGGTAATGATTGACTCTGGAACTCCGAATCGACAAACTATGCGGTCGCGGACAAAGTCGGCCACGACTTTCTTAGTAACTGCTTTGTAAGATGCTGCTTCCACCCATTTGGTAAAGTAATCAATGGCAACCAGAATAAGCTTATGTCCGTTGGAGGCGGCAGGCTCGATTGGTCCAATAACATCCATGCCCCAGGCGGCGAACGACCATGGTGAACTTGTTGAATTAAGATCACTCGGAGGTATCGTTATCATATCCCCATATATTTGACAACGGTGGCACTTCCGGACATGCTGGATGCAATCCGTTTCCATGGTTATCCAGAAATAACTAACCCGAAGTATCTTCTTTGCTAGAACGAAACCGTTCATATAAGGACCGCATGTACCAGCATGTATCTCCTCCAATAGTTTTGTTGCTTCTTTTGCTTCGACACACTTTAGTAAACCCAAATCAGGAGTCCTCCTATACAGGATCCCTTTGCTGTGAAAGAAATTGTTTGACAACCTTCGAAGTGTGCGTTTCTGAGTAGCATTTGCAAGTTCTGGATATTCTCCCTTTGCCAAGTACTCCTTGATATCATGAAACTAAGGCTTTCCGTCTGCTTCTTTTTCAACATGGACGCAGTAGGCCGGCGGATTGTGGATCCCCACTGGGATGGGATCGATGAAATTCTTGTCTGGATGCTGGATTATAGATGAAAAGGTAGCCATGCATCGACGAACTCATTCTGGATTCTGGGGACGTGCCAAAACTCTATAATTGTGAACCTCTTTCTCAACTCCTGTACACAATGTAAATATGGAAGCATCTTGGAATTCTTGGTCTCCCATTCTCCTTGTACTTGGTGTATCAATAGGTCTGAATCACCAATCACTAATAACTCCTGAACGTTCATGTCGATGGCCAAGTTGAGCCCCAAGATGCAGGCCTCATAATCAGCCATGTTTTTGGTGCAGGGGAACCTGAGATTGGCGGATATCGATAGTGCTGACCGGTTTCCAATATTAAGACTGCCCCAATACCTACGCCTTTGAATTTTGCGGCTCCATCAAAGAACATCCTCCAACCATCGCAGGATTCTGCAATGTCCTCTCCTACGAATGACATTTCTTCATCGGGAAATACATTTTTAATGGGTCGTATTTCCGTCCACATGATTTTCAGCGAGATGATCTGCTAATGCTTGTCCCTTGACCGCCTTCTGAGTCACGTAAATAATGTCGATCTCACTTAACAGGATTTTCCATTTGGCCAGTTTGTCAGTGCGCATGGGCATCTGAAAGATGCATTTCAATGGATGCATCCTTGATATGAGGTACGTTGTGTATGCGCAGAAATAGTGCCTCAACTTTTGTGCGACCCAAGTCAGAGCACAGCAAGTGCATTCCAATAAAAAGTACCGGGCTTCATATGTAGTGAATTTCCAGGTAAGATAGTCAATGGCCTGCTCTTTCTTTCCTGTTTCGTCATGGTTCCCAAGAACACAACCGAAAGCTCCATCCAACACAACAAGGTAAAGTAACAGAGGTCTACCTGGCTCGGGAAGTACCAGTACTGGTGGTGTTGAGAGGTACTCCTTATATTCTGTTAGAAACTCTTTATATTCCTCCTTTTCTAATGGTGACAAATGAACATTGATGTGTGTTTCTTTGACGTTCTCTGCGTTTCCCAGGTTGACAACCTCAGTCTCGTCCAAGTTAGACTTAGGTCTATTCTCAAAGTTCTTGACCTCTTTCACAATATCCTCAGGTATATCATCCTCGTCTGAATTGGAATCCATTTGTTGCAGTGCCTCGTTGCATGTCACAGTCGTCGGTTTCATCAAGATAAGTAATAGTAATGATGTGTAAATAAAGTAATGGGAGGAAAACAGTAGCAAGTAAATATACGATTTATAGAGAAACTTCAAATGCTTTGATAAATAGAATAATTATTTGAACGTAGGAGCTCTTTCTTGCAGAAGTTAAAAATGCGAGAAGGAAGAATTTTTTTTTCAAATAAATGCTCGTTTTGTTAGCCTTGCTACCCCGAGGCTCGACGGGCTTTGGTCGTCCAGACAGACCAATTCTTGAGATATGATCCTCTGCTCATGACCTGTATGGAAGGGCCTTCCCCCCCCCCCCCTTCTTCAAGATTGACACAACAGTCCATGTCCTCATCGTCCAAAAACAAATCCCTCATTACCGCTAACGCTTCCTCTTCGTCCGTACCGTAGATGATATTAGCTGTCACACCTCTTTTTTCGCTACCCCCGGATTAATGAAGGGGCTTTAAGGGAGTTTTTCCACTTTAAGTGACATTATTCGATTTTGGGATTTCTTTATTATTTCAGAGCCGCCACTCGGATTTTTGACGATGTTCTAGGACACCGTTTTGTTTTGAAAATCCCAAACCGAGGAAAATTTGACTCTGTTTAATTTGTCTGCGACCAGAAATCCGAGTAAGGAATTATGTTAACCCGGGAGAAGGTGTTAGGCACTCCCAAATTCTGTGGTTCTAGCATGGTATCTTAACTATTAATGTTTGGCCTGACTATCTAATTATTTACATATTTTAAACCTGTTGTGCTTTATAGCCTTTTTCACTTTTTAGCCGCTTTTAATATTTATGGATTTATCTTGAAACAAGTCACGATGGCGTGCACTTGTTTTTCTTGGACACATTATAACTGTTCCACATGAAATGCACCTGCAATTACCACATGTGATTTTTATTATAATTTGAAGTTGAAGTCGGGGACATGAGTTGTCACACCCAAGTGTAGATTACGTGGTCAAGACTATGGTCATGACGGTTTTATAGTTCCTATTTGAGGCGATGTTTGTTTATTCTTTATGCTTTCCATTTGAAGGAGTGTTTTAGCTTTAAGACCAATTAGGACGTTTATGGATTTATCTTAAACAAGTCACGGTGGCGTACACTTGTTGTTTTTTAGCACATGGCAAACAGGTCACATGAAATGCACCCATGGTTGCTATGTACATTTTATTAATGTTTGGAGTTGAGGGTCGGGGGCATGAGTTTCCACTCCCGAGTGTAGGTTACGGTAGTTTTGGAATAATATCCGATTCTTTATCAAATTTCAAACTAAAGGTATGGTTCTACCTAAAGTGAATTTCATTAATCTAAAGATAGCATGTTTCGGGCTATGGCCATATTTTAGCCCCAAGTTGTTTCGACTCTTTTGACCAACCCTAATTGTGGCTAGTTCGTAGGACATGTAGTTTAGACAATTTAGCCAAGCATGACTAATCCAGGATACTAGCAGAAATAGCTACTCAACAACTTTAAGGTAAAAATCAGAATCAGATTTTGATACTATCCTTTTAACCCCTAGACAATGCTGTTTTGAAACGTGATGTTCACGTATAAAGAAAATCCACAGGTTTGAGATAAGCTACACAAATTGAAACGTAGAATGAGAAGGGGTTTTCAAATCCCAATTAAGTATTAATCATTGTATGCAGTATTACATGGATATTTTAGGACAATAGAAAAACGAGACTGAATGCTTATAGCTACAAAAAGATATAATTAACTTCCTGGGTTGTCACGTTGATAAGAAGAAATGACAACTTGAGGATTAAATTCATAATGCCCAGTCTAATTTATTATAACACCAAAATAAATGTGTACATGGTCTAATAAACTTACTGTTACATCACTTGTACTATGAAAGAGATTTCCTAACAGAATACTATGAATTAATTAATTAGAAGCTAATGGTTGCCTCTATGTGGACCTGCAGTTACCATTAAGCCTCGAACCAGACTGAGCTTTTATGCATCAGTAGAGAATGGATCTGCCCATTAGGGAAGGGTCATGTCCAGTTCTCTGGATGCTATTTTGAAACTAGACAATCACTTATATACATTTGAGCACTTTCAATTGGGATAAACCTGACCATTGGATCGGATTCATATTTTTAGCACTGCTTTATACTAATAATGCCTATTATAGTTCTAAGAAATACAAAACTACTCATGAGCTAAATAAGATCTCGAAATTACTACGTTAGCTAGACATTTCTTTGGTTAATCTTAATAGCAGCACCTGTAAACCTCTAACCAAAGGATGTTATGTATCATTATGGAAGGAATTTTTCACCATGAAACAGTCAGATTCTCATTACCCTTTATACGATTTCAAACACTACTGAACATAGTTCTTTATTCATTTGGGATGAATCTGACCATGGAGAGGAGTCAGATTTAAATCCATTGAGGCTATTTCAGTGAGGCTATTAATAGTCATCTTCATTCAAGCTAACGATTAGTCAAATCTTTTGACCACTCTTGGCACTTTGAGGAGTGAATACGACTATTTTGTTATTTCGGATTCACTTCCTTAAAGCTCCTCGTCATTATACACTTATATCCTTTGAAGGATAATTTTCAGCAAGTTAAACTACTGGTTATGCACTACCAATGGGTGAATTTGACTATTAGGAAGTCAGATTCATCTACCCTAGTGCTAACTTAACATAATTCCAAACCATATAGAGACTTCATTAGTTAGGCATTTAGAGGATAAACCTGACCATTCAGAGGTTCTGATTCTTCAACGCTAATGCCCTTTTAACTACATACTTTGTACCCTTTTGAGGGTGAACTTCAGCCATTTATACTACTGTTTTGTGCACTATTATGGGGTGAATTTGACCAATGAAAGTTCAAATTCATCTAACCTAGTGCAATTTATCTTTATAACATGCTAAACACATATGAAATTACCACCTAACTATCAAATGTTAAACTTATTAACAGAAACTCAGCACATAACCAAGCAGATTCCAAGAGTTGCGTGCATACACTCAGATAATAATAATCTTACTTCAGTTTCTACAATAAGAAAAGAGGAGAAGAAAATTCAAATTCACATGTTCTTGAAGAAAACACAACATGAACCAACAAGTTTAATACAAGGTCTTGATTCAATAATTTTGTATAAAGTTCACTGTTACATACCTTTAAAGAGAAAAAAACCCAGCAAGATACTTGACCAAATAAAGGTCAAGTATGAACAACAAACAACAAAAAGGAAGAGAAATCAGCATCAACAACAGAAAACCAGAGAGAACCCAAATAAACTCAGTAAACCAGCCAGCAATTAAACCAGAATTTTGAGTGTGAATACTTTTGTTTTTGAATGGAAAGTATTATGTATTTTCAGCAGCTAGCATAGAGCTTTTTTTAGAATGTCCAAGGTTTTTCTTCCAACCCCCCAAAAAAAGCCCCTCTCTAGGCTGAAAATCCTAATCTATATATAGGGAAATTTAGGGTAGCATCTTTAGAGGATATTCCTAATCCTATTAGGCTGAAATAGTACAGGTACATATGTCAACCCTTATTCTTTTAGACAGTTGTACCTTCTTCTAGAACAATTCTATTAATTCTAGCCCTTATCCTCTTTTAAAGTTACTATTTTACCCTTAAAAATCTGATTCTTACGATATTTTCCTAATTCTAGAAGTTTCTTGGGTTGTTATACCCAAGATTCTTCAGTTGTAATTCCTAAACTACCCCTTAATATCCTTAGGAACACCCTTTAATATTAATCAAGATTTTCTATTGATTTGGGTTAATTACTAGGTTAAAGAACTTGAAAGTGATTCATCATTAACTAGAGATTAAGCTTAGGTGAATTATTTTAGATTTAAACCTTATTGTGATTAACTCAATTTGAGTAATTATACTTAATCAACCTAATTGAGTGACAAACTTAATTAACCATTAGTGAAGTTGCAATTAGCTAACTCTTAGCTTAATGTGTAATTAGCTTATTAAATGTTAACTAATTGAGATGACTAACTCACTAATCAATCTTTGATTTTAGGTGAGCTATTTTTAGGTTCTAGGTTAGTTAGTTTAGGTTCTTAGAGTTAGTTTCCAATTATACTATTATTTATCTTAGTTTCAAGGGTATACCTAATCAACTAATTAATTATTAACTAATCAGACTACTAAATCAAATATGAGTTGATGTGACCATTCAACAATAAACTAGAAATCAGAAAACAAGTTAGGGGATCGAATAGCTGAGCATAATATACAAAGAAAACCTAAACATGGTCAATCAACTTATGCAAATACATGAAGCACATTTAAAACTAATGAATCATCAAAACTTGAACTATATCATTCCAATATCCAAACAGGGTTCAATTAGCCTAAGCATGTATGTGTGAACTAACAATACACAAGATCAATTAACCAAACATGAATTAATGATAGGAAACAGATATGCACTGATATAGTAATAAGAATCTTAAGTTATCTACTAAGCAAAAGTCTATTTAGGTTCTGAATTAATTACAAGAAGGAACGTTCAAGCAAACAGGAGCAAAATAACAAGAGAAGCTGGTCTAAGAAGGAACAATGGAAACAGTAATTAAACATATTAATTTGTTCATGATTTCTTTCACGGTAAAACCCTAGGAACAGAAAAAAGAAAAAGGAAATACCCTTTTCTTTTTCAAGAAAAAGCTTTGGCCGGAAAACTTGGGGGTCGTTGGACCTTGGCCGGACTCCGGCAGGCTTTGAAAATGACTCAAACCCACAAAAATCAATAGCCCTCATTGAGAGCTATCGATCCGTGTAGGTTAGAGCCATCAAAAGTCTTCGAATCAGCCGACAGGGGAAACTAGGGTTTCTGGGTTCCTAGATCTGAAATTAATGGAGATTGTATGGATTTTTGAGGAAACTAATAACGGGATGAGGTTGAGGGGTGGATGAGGGTCATCTGCTTAAAAGTTGGGGTGGTTTGGAGGTGGTCCGCCGGGGACTGTGGTGGTATATGGCGATGGGAGTTAGGGCGGATAGGGTTTGGGGGTTAGAGAGAAGAGAGGCAGGTGAGGCGGCTAGGGGTATGAGACTTCTAAACGAATGGGGTAGTGGTGAGCGTTTGGACATTTTTATAGTAGGGTTTGTGGGAGGTTCCCAACTTTTAGATCTTAGAAGATCAATGATTGGGATTTACTAAAGCCTAAACGGGGTCGTTTTGGGTACTGGGGCTGGGCAGGCCGGGTAAGGGGGTCTATTGGGCTGGGTACGTTTGGGTGGTGTAAATAAAGAATTGGGCCTGAGTCCTTCTTGGCCCAGGACCGATTTTTTAACATTCTAAGCTCAATTCCAAACTAAATAATCTAATTAAAATCAAACCTAATTAAATTTAAAGGATGCAATAATCAATTTCGTCTTTATTTTGTCTAATTATAAATTAATTAGGAATAAACAATTCATTCAATACTCCTAATTAAATCTATAGTTTTGTTAGATAAAAAATGATTAAATTTGAGCAATCAGTTATCAAAACTATATTACCTCAAATAATCATCATTTGTTTGCTACTTAATTCAATTATTTATAAATAAATTCATAATTCTTTGATAATAACGATGCACCTAATTATGCAATAATTTTAAAAGACGAATTATAAATATGCGATGCAAAACAAATCACAATTAACACTAAAAAATTCAACTAAATCCATAAGATTAATTTACTTATCTAATTTTGTAGGAGTATTTAGTAGGTGAAAAATTACATGCTCACAGCTGCCCCTCTTTGCTCGGAAACACGAAGAGTTTTCGGGAAAAGATAAAATGAGCAGTTATGAACAACCTTTACCTGTCCAAATACTCCAAGTGAAGCGTTTTTGAAAAGCTTGACCGAACCCTGCTTCAAAGGTTGCCTACATATCCTTGGTTATAAAGGAATCAGGTCAGTGTAGTTCTGGAAGTTTTCGGCAGCTGGGAGTACCAGGTAACTGTGGTTTTACTGCGGTTGCTGCTGTTACTGCTGTCGATCTCCTTATTACACCAAAGTAACAGAACGAAAGACTACCTAAACCTATCAGCTCCTAGTTACAAGATTCCTATCTAAGACTTGGTCTTGAGTCTTGATCTTTTGCTGACTTTGGCCTGGATCATGATGCTTGTTAGTTGTAGGTGCTGGTTCAATCTTCTTCAGCCTTTGGATTAAGACAGTACATGCGTAGCTTGCGACTTCAATCTTGTCCTGAGCAGTCCGCATCTTTGCTGCTTCTGTACTTTGGGATTGTCCTTCTCTTTTTCTTCCCCTTCCTTTCTTTTTATTCTGGATCGAAACTTCTTCTTTTGGTCGTCTCTAATCTATTGTCCTAAAGTGTAATCTCCAAAATCAAAAAACAAACGAACGAAATTTTCTGCCCCAGTTTTCGCTAGGAAAATTTCGTGAGTCATTCTAAAGAAATCTATGCTACTTTATTATTGAAAGAAATGAAAAACCGGGAGTAGTGCACCCGGAGTTATTGTAGACTAGGGAGTGGATACCCTGTATCTCAAAGCAAGATCAACTAGGGGTTGGAGACCCTATGTTGCAAAATATTAACTAGGAATTGTATACCCTATGTTGGAAAAGAAATCAATTAGGGAATGTATACGCTTAATTGGAAAAGAAAGAGCCAATTAGGGGATGTATACACTAAATTGGAAAAGAATCATTAATTAGGGAATGTATACCCTTAATTGGAAAAGCAAAACATCAGTTAGGGAATGTATACCCTTAAATGGAAAAAAAACATCAATTAGGGAATGTATACCCTTAATTGGAAAAGAAAATCATCAGTTAGGGAATGTATACACTTAACTGGAAAAGAAAAGCGTTAGTTAGGGAATTTATACCCTTAACTGGAAAAGAAAAGCGTCAGTTAGGGAATGTATACCCTTAACTAGAAAAGAAAAGCATCAGTTAGGGAATGTATACCCTTAACTGGAAAAGCAAAACATCAACTAGGGAATGTATACCCTTAATTGGCAAAGGAAACATCAATTAGGGAATGTATACCCTTAATTGGCATCGACCAGGGAGCGTGTACACCCATGTCGGGAAAAGAAAATCAATTAGGGAATGTATACCCTTAATTGGAAAAGAAAAACATCAGTTAGGGAATGTATACCCTTAACTGGAAAAGCAAAACATCAGTTAGGGAATGTATACCCTTAACGGGAAAAGAAAAATATCAGTTAGGGAATGTATACCCTTAACTGGAAAAGCAAAACATAAGTTAGGGAATGTATACCCTTAACTGGAAAAGTAAAACATCAATTAGGGAATGTATACCCTTAATTGGCAAAGGAAACATCAATTAGGGAATGTATACCCTTAATTGAAAAAGAAAAACATCTGTTACGGAATGTATAGCCTTAACTAGAAAAGGAGTCATCAATTAGGGAATGCATACCCTTAATTGGCATCAACTAGGGAGCATGTACACCTATGTGGGGAAAAGCTGTAGTTGGGGATTGGAGGCCCCATACTACTTTGAGTCATTTTCAACTTCAATTCTTCTTTTTTTTTTCAATGCATGCGGGAAAAGATTTTTTGGAGGAAACTTCCCTTTCTTTGGAGTCAATGCTGCAGAGCTCCTTCTAGCTCTTGCGCAATTCCTTTTGATTGCACCTGCTTTTTGCATTGTTGCTTTTGTACCTATCTCCTATTTTCAAACAAAGAATAATTTGTTAATTTGAAATAGTGGTTGGTTTTGCGGCCTTGATTTTCAACTGCTTGATCTCAGCCTCTTTGACGAAGATCTCAACTGTTTGCTTGCTTGCTGGGGATTGGGTTTCATTTCTAAACCCAGGGACCTAACTTTCCAGATCTCGTCGTGGTGACCGGTCACGTAGGACCCAACATTTCAAATTTATTCTGCCTTTGTAGGCCTTTGATTTGCTTCTCTTTTGGATTTCCGGAGTATCGGGGGGGATTTTNCAAATTTTACTTCCCCTTCATCGACCCTTCATTTCTGATTTTTCCCTCAACTTTAGCCTTAGGGAATTTTGGAGTATTTTGGCTTTTCAGACCTTGCCGATACGGTTAGACACATGGGACTTAACCTTTCACTTCACTTGCCTTCATAGTTATTTTGATTTGATCTTCTCCTTTCAAGAGTTGTGTTTGAAGCATCGGCCGCTACGGCCAGTCGAGATCGACTCGATGCCCCTGACGAGGCTGGGTGTCTTTTGCATATTGACCCGTGTCAAATGAGAGCCTAGTCTTGCCATCCTTTCTTTGCCTTAGTTTCGGGACAGAGTTAGACCGAAAGGGATTCAAAAGAAAAATAAATGACAGAATGGACAATGAATTTAAACAAGAGGTGTCCCTTTCGGGGAAAGGAAAGGACTTTTCTGGAGTGTATGCGGACTTCAATGTATATGACATGCCCTTTGTACTGGATGTCTTGTCCGTGTAAACCGTCTGACTCTTAGAAATTCATCACAACTAGTACCTCGAGATTGAGAAACCTTGGCCCGGACTGCGTCCATGTCAGTGAACCATTATCCTTTTCGATCAGTGGCGCCCTCTGCGGGTTTTCACCAACTAACCTCTCTCATTTCTCTTCTCACCATCGCCTGGTAGTGCTCTTTGCGAGTTTTCACTGACAAGACTCTCTCATTTTTATTTTATATGCTTACCGTCACCTCACGGTGCCCGTGTGGGTTTTCATCAATGAGACTCTCTCATTTTAATTTATCTCATTTGCTTGTATTTGGATCCAAACAATTGTATCCTCCAATTTTGGACATCTTTGCCGATTGATCGGAAGGACTTGAAAAAGGTTTTTTTTTGGTGAAAAGAATTTGTGTTGAATTACAACTTTGGAACCTTTCAGGCGACACATCGCTGAATCTTAACACTTGCCCCAACTTAAACTCTTGGGGAAATTTGGATTTTTATTTTGGTGTGACTGAACCCCAAGGAGAGGCTGCCTACGTATCCTTTCGGAATCAAGTCGAACATAGTTCAGGGAACTTTTGTTTTTGTATTGATTTATTTTATTTTTTATTTTTCTTCAAATAACACTTTCGCGTTCCAAAGAGGGTAATCAAAGAAGAGTCACCGACTCAAAGGGTTTGCAGAAGGGTTAATTATGTTTGGTTAGCGAGAATAAAAACCTTCGTCACCTCTGTCGAAGAACATTTAATATTACACGGAGGATCAAATGTAGTACCTTTTGACTGCATCTGCATTGGTAGTCGTTCCGGGGTCATTTCCTTCGATGTCCCCTAGGTAATGCTCCTTTTGGTAGCAATTTCCTTATGATGTATGGACCTTTCCAGTTTGGGGCGAATTTTCTTTTCGCCTCTTCATGCTACGGGAGGATACATCTTAAAACAAGTTGCCCCACTTCGAAGTTCCTAGGTCGTACTTTCTTGTTGTAAGAGCGGGCCATTCTTTGCTGGTACAACTGCCCGTGGCATACTGCGACCATCCTTTTCTCATCTATCAAAGTTAATTGCTCCAGTCGGGTCTTGACCCACTCATTGTCCTCAATTTCTATTTCCACAATAATCCGAAGGGAAGGAATTTTGACTTCTGCGGGTATTACGACTTCAGTTCCATAAACCAATAGGTAAGGGGTAGCTCCAACCGACGTGTGCACAGTCGTGCGATATCCCAACAATGCAAAAGGCAGCTTTTCGTGCCATTGCCTGGATGTTTGAATCATTTTCCTGAGAATTTTCTTGGTGTTTTTGTTTGCTGCTTCAACGGCGCCATTGGCTTTGGGCCGGTAAGGGGTCCAGTTGCGGTGTGTGATCTGGAACTGTTCACATACCTCCCTCATCAAGTTACTGTTTAGATTCGCGGCATTGTCGGTAATGATTGTTTTTGGGATACCAAAACGATAGATGATATTAGCATGCACGAAATCCACCACCGCTTTCTTAGTGAAAACTTTTAACGTGACTGCCTCGACCCATTATGTGAAATAGTCGATAGCAACCACAATGCATCTGTGCCCATTTGAGGCCCTTGGCTAGATTGGCCCAATGACATCCATTCCCCAGGCAACAAATGGCCAGGGTGCTGACATATGATGCAGTTCTGATGGTGGTGCATGGATTAAGTCGCCATGTATTTGACACTTATGGAACATCCAGACGAAACTGAAACAATCTTTCTCCACGGTCATCCAATAATATCCAGCCCACAAGATTTTATTTGCAAGGACATACCCATTCATGTGGGGACCTCATACTCCTGAATGCACCTCGCTCATGATCCTTTCGGCTTCTTTGGCGTCTACACATCTTAATAGATTTAGATCGCGAGTCCTTTTATACAGTACTTCCCCACTTAGGAAGAAACTGTTGGCGAGCCTTTGGATGGTTCTCTTTTGGTCTCCGTTAGCCTGCTCTAAATATTCTTTTGTCTTCAAGAATATTTTAATATCATGGTACCATGGTTGGACGCCGGGTTCTACTTCGACCGTGTTGCAATAACTGTGTTTTTCCTTGATTTGGATCTCCAACGGGTCTATATGAACATTACCCGGATATGGCAGCATTGCAACCCGGGTGGCCAGCGCATCGGGTAATTCATTGTGGAACCAAGGAATATATCTGAACTCGACGGCTTTGAATCTCTTACTAAGATCCTCCACATGCTGTTTGCAGGGAAGGAGCTTAACATCTCGAGTTTCCCACTCTCCCTGAGCCTGCTTAATGATCAAATTGGAGTCCCCCATGATCAATAACTCTTCTACATCCATGTCAATGGCCATGTTCATGCCCATTATACAAGCTTCATATTCAGTAGTATTGTTTGTGCAGAAGAAATGGAGGGGGGCTGTGGCAGGGTAGTGTTGTCCTGTGGGCAAAATCAAGATTGCCCCTATTCCAATACCTTTTACATTGGCTTCTCCGTCGAAGAACATTTTCCAAGTGTCAGCGCCTTCCGAGATTACTTCGACGAAATTGACTTCTTCATCCGGAAAATAAGTGCTCAAAGGCTGGTATTCATCATCAACCGTATTTTCAACTAGATGATCGACCAATGCTTGAGCTTTCATTGATGTGCGGGTGACATAGACAATGTCGAATTATGTGAGCAAGATTTGCCATTTTGCTAATCTCCTGGTGGGCATTGGATTTTGGAATATGTACTTCAAAGGATCCAGCCTCGTGATGAGGTAGGTGGTATAAGCCAACAAATAATGTCAGAGCTTCTGAGCAACCCAAGTTAGAGCGTAGCAAGTCCTTTCTAACTGAGAATACTTGGCCTCGTAGCTTGTGAACTTCATGCTTAAGTAATATATGGCCTGCTCTTTCTTCCCGGTTGCATCATGCTGCCCGAGAACACACCCAAAGGAATTTTCTAGCACTGTCAGGTATAGGAACAAACGTCTCCCCGGTTCTGGTGGGACTAACACTGGAGGATTTGACAGATATTCTTTGATCTTGTCGAAAGCGTCCTGGCACTCGTCTGTCCATTTGATGGCTGCATCTTTTTTCAACAGCTTGAATATACGTTCGCATATGGATGTCAACTGAGCGATGAACCTGCTGATGTAATTCAACCTTCCCACCAAACTCATGACTTCCTTCTTGGTTCTTGGGGGTGGGAGATCCCGAATAGATTTTATATTTGTCGGGTCCAGCTCGATGCCCTGTCGACTGACTATAAATCCCAGTAATTTTCCGGATGGAACTCCGAAAGCGCATTTGGCTGGGTTTAATTTCAAATCATATTTGCGCAGGCGTTTGAAGAATTTCCTCAAATGCTGCACATGGTCACTTTGGGTCCTGGATTTAATGATCACATCATCCACGTACACCTCAATATCCTGATGCATCATGTCGTCGAATATAGCGGTCATGGCCCTCATATAAGTTGCCCTAACGTTCTTTAAACCAAATGGCATGACCCAGTAACAATATGTTCCCCAGAGTCGCATCCTCTTCATCCATCAACACCTGGTGATATCCGGCATAGCAATCGACAAAAGACTGTACCTCATGTTTGGCAGAATTGTCCACTAGGATATGTATGTTTGGTAGTGGAAAATTATCTTTGGGACTCGCTTTATTCAGATCTCGGTAGTCGACACATACTCGGACCTTTCCGTCCTTTTTAGGCACCGGAACCACATTGGCCAGTTAGGTGATGTATTGGACCACTCGTATTACTCCAGCCTTTAGTTGTTTAGCGACCTCTTCCTTGATCTTGTCACTCATGTCTGTTTTAAATTTCCTCTGCTTTTGTTGGACAGGTGGATAACTGGGGTAGGTTGGAAATTTGTGTACCACCAAGTCCACACTTAGTCCGGGCATACCGTCGTAGGACTAAGCAAACACGTCTTTGAATCTAAATAGGAGTTGAATCAAGGCGTCCCTAGTCCTTTCATCCGTGTGGACACTTATCACGGTTTCTCGAATCTCCTCTTCAATGCCCAAGTTAACGGGTTCTGTTTCATTTAAGTTTGGCTTAGGCTTATTTTCGAATTGTTCCAATTCTCGATTTGTTTCCCTAAAAGCCTCTTCTTCATCATATTTCGGTTCTTGATTCATTATTTCGAGGTTAGACGGTGTATTAAGATCAGAGCATGAAGTCCGCAAGCATGTCATGTTTTTTAAGGCCACATTATTAGGACTGAAAAAAATAAGAAAAGTAAACAAAAATAAAAAAGAATAATAGACGATGAAATTTTGATTTCATTTCATTGAATTTGAAACATATGAGGGTTTACATCGGAATTCAAAAGGCAAGAAACGAAAAACACTTGAGTTACACCCTGAAATAACTCATAATGCAGAAAAGATGGCAAAAGCTGAACTACCGGGACTCCCGCCTAACGGGGAATGTAGTAGCATTCCAGTTTTGCAACTTGGCGTCAGGCCCCATATATTGCAGTTCAGCAGTGCTGGAGCCTTCTCCTGGTTGGACCATATGGGCCTCATACAACATCTGTCTCATTGCTCCGCATATATCTTCGATTTCTTCGGCCGTGAAAGCCTTTTCCTCTTCCTCCATGTATTTTGGCTTGACAAATGATGCGGTGATGTGTGGGATCGGCTGAGGCAATACCCAACCATTTCTCTTACATTGGTCAGCCCATTGTTCATCGTCGGGAGTAGCTTGAAACCCTATGCCGAAGAACTTTTTATTGGTAGGCAAGGTGATAGGTTCTTTAATGCCTTGCAAGGACACCCCGAGCCCTTTTCCAGGTGTGTAACCATGTTTCATCATGTCGTTAGTGACCATAATTGATGCGTTTGATAGGAAGGGTTGAGGGAACGGGGTTCCTTCCTCATGTTGGTCCGCAAACACAATCTTGAAAGCCTGGTAGACTATGTGCCTCTTCCTTTTCTTGCTTCCAGGCATGGGACTGATGGGTCCCTGTAGATAGATTGCTCGTCCTCTCCATGGACCACAATTTCCTGGTCTTCATCTTCGAACTTAACCATCTGGTGGAGAGTAGATGGCACTGCCCCTGCTGCATGGATCCAAGGCCTTCCCTAGAGATAATTGTAGGAAGTATCCATATCCATGACCTGGAATGTCACTTCAAAATCTATAGGGCCGATTTTCTAGAAAAAATCAATCTCCCCGATCGTGTCTCTATTGATACCATCGAATGCGCGGACGCACACATTGTTGGGTGTTGGTTGATTTCCCAATGCACACGCAAGTGTACGTGGTCGACAAGTAATATAGGAAT